>PITA01002499.1:0-159953 GCA_004023965.1 Spilogale gracilis
GTGCTATGCCTCCATCAGAAAGGATGAATATCCAACTTTTGTAGCAACATGGACTGGACTGGAAGAGATTATGTTGAGTGAAATAAGCCAAGAAGAGAAAGTCAAGTATCGCATGGTCTCACTTACTTGCGGTGCATGAGGGGTAACCTGGAGGACAGTGGGAGAAGGAAAGTAAATGGGAACTAGGGTAATCTAGGGAGGGAAACAAAACAACAGAGACTTTGGACACAGAAACAAACTGGGGGACTTGGAGGGAGGGGGGTGGAGGGATGGGAGAGCCTGGTGGTGGGTACTGGTGACACCTAAAGCGTGGAGCACTAGGTGTGGGGAATGGGGAATGAATCTTGGAACACTGGAAAAAAAAATGTAGTAACAATAAAAACAAAACAAAACAAAAGCAATTGTTTACTTGGCATTCAAATATGGGAGTTGACAGGACTCAGGCAGTTTTCATTTAGTGACTATCATATGGTTGCAGTGGAAAGGTAGCTGGGCCTGGGGCCATCATGAAGGTGGTTTCACTCACAGAACTGATGCCTGGACTAGGAAAACTCCAACAGTTGGGGCTAGAAGTTTGGATTCCTTGAGCATCTTTCTCTCTTTTTGTGGTCTCTCCATGTGGTGTCAGGTAGCCTTACGGTAGCAAAATTCTTACAAGGTTGCCAAGGCTTCCTGGAGTGAGTAGAGCAAATATCACAGGAGGTACCAGCACAAGCTGCATGGGCTTTTCTAATCTAGCCTTGGAAGTGACTCGGTGTCACTTCCACTGGATTCTGTTCATGGTGACAACCACAAAGGCCTAGTCAGGTTCAAGGGGAGACTCTACAGATTTCAGCAGTTGATGGGAGGAGAGTGAAAGAATTTGTGAATGTAATTAAAAACCACCACAGGAGCTTATAAAATAAAGAGAAGGATGGCTTTTTTCTCCATTTGTTTATCCTTATCCCTTGTCTCCACCCGTAACTACCAGGCTGCCGCAAACTCTTTCTGGCTTGGAAATTCATCACCCTTCCATTCTCCATCCTCTTTGTAGAGCTTTCTTGCTCTCAGTCCCGCTGCCACAAGTCCTGATTATCTTTCTGCCTGGGGACTAAACTGAGCTGGGTTGCGTTCTGTTCCTGAACAGGTTTCGCAGTTCTATGTATGTTAGAACCCGTGGGCAAATACTATTTCTACCCCTGGGCAGGCAGCTGGGGAACCAGGTTCCAGCTCCGGCAAGAAACAGATTCACTTTTTCCGGAAGGGAGACTGTGGAGGTGTCAGAGGCACCAAGGTTTGAAGAGAGCTGGGCCAGAAAGAAAGATTTGCATGTGGAAGCAGCAATCTCCATTTCGCCAGTTCACCGGACTAAGAATTGGGTAGAATTTCTCTGAGCTTTGCGTCTTTCCTTTTGAGTGCCATGGCCCTCTCACAGGACACCGCAGTCCTGACTGGAGCTCCATGCAGGTTACCTGTAAGCTTCCATCCCTCTGAGAAAATGAGCAGCTTTGTGGGATTAGGTATCTAAAGGTTTCGATATCTAGAACTCCTCTTGTGATATGAATCTGGCCCACATTGGCTCGCTAGCAGTACTTTTTCCTTAGCAAGATGTATCCTGAGGTTTGAACTGTCCACTTACAAAATAAATGGAAACATAAACCTATTATATTGTGTATTACTTATAACTGGGGGTCTTACCTCGTTAACAGTGATCCAGAATCAATTGGCAGCACAAATTCTTTATGGCACTGTTAGTCAACTATTATTTTTTTTTAAACAATTCACAAAAATTTTGGCAAAGTTTACTCATCTTGGATTTTAAAAATATTATTTTAATAAAATTTCTCCTCAAAGAAGTGCTTACTCATGACACATAATTCTGCAAACTAGTTCTTTTGGTTGCAGTACAGAAAACACAATTCCATTGCCTCTTTTGTGTAAAATGAATCTTTTCACATTTCTTCTAGTTAATTTCTTAAAAAACAAAAAACAAAAAAGAATGACAGCCCGAACCATGCTTCTCATCTTTTTCTATAATGTTGTGTGGTTAATAGTCCAGTCTCATATTTGCCTGCGGCCAGCTGTCAAAGATGACACCACAGGGAATCCACAATAATTTTAAGACATGTTGCAGAGTCACATATGTCCATAAATCTAAATTCACTACAATGTTTATGGGAACATAGTCATCATTAGATTTGAAAATAAATCCTTTATTGCTTTCATTTTGAACTTCACCCTTTACTTGACTCAAATTATCTTTATCAGATAATGGATGAAGGGTCTCATAATGAGTAAACAAGTTTCCAAGAGCAACTTCATTTGCAAAACTTCTTAAAATTCCTGTCGGAGCCCACCTGGAACATAGCCAGGTCAATCATTTCTGTTCTCATTAAGAAAAACCTCCTTGAGGCTGTGGAGAAAGGGGAACCCTCTTACACTGTTGGTGGGAGTGTAAACTGGTGCAGCCACTTTGGAAAACAGTGTGGAGATTCCTTAAAAAATTAAAAATAGAGCTACCCTATAACCCTGCAATTGCACTACTGGGCATTTACCCCAAAGATACAGATGTAGTGAAAAGAAGGGCCACATGTACACCAATGTTCATCGCAGCAATGGCCATAATCGCCAAACTGTGGAAAGAGCCACAGATGAATGGATAAAGAAGATGTGGTACATATATACAATGGAGTGCTATGCCTCCATCAGAAAGGATGAATATCCAACTTTTGTAGCAATATGGACTGGACTGGAAGAGATTACACTGAGTGAAATAAGCCAAGTAGAGAAAGTCAAGTATCACATGGTTTCACTTACTTGTGGTGCATGAGGGGTAACATGGAGGACAGTGGGAGAAGGAAAGTAAATGGGAAGAAGGGTAATCCAGGGAGAGAAACAAAACAAGAGAGACTTTGGACACAGAAACAAACTGAGGGACTTGGAGGGAGGGGGGTGGAGGAATGGGAGAGTGTGGTGGTGGGTACTGGGGGCACCTATTGCATGGAGCACTGGGTGTGGGGAATGGGGAATGAATCTCAGAACACTGGGAAAAAATTTAAGTAACAATAAAAAAAAAAAAGGTTAACCAAAAAAAAAAAAAAGAAAAAGAAAAACCTCCTTGATCTAGCTATTATCTATGATATGTTACAGTTAACATGTAATGAGAACAAAACCATAAACTCAATAAGTGTACATTAAGAAATCTGAAATTCAGGGGCACCTGGGTGGGTTACTTGGTTAAGCGGCCAGCTCTTGATTTCCACTCAGGTCATTATCTTGGTGTCCCAGAGACTGAGCCCCACCTCAGGCTCTGTGCTCACCAGGGATGCTGCTTCCAATTCTCTCTCTCTTTCCCTCTCCTTCCCTACTCATGTGTGCTTGCTCTCTCTCCTGCTCTTAAAAAACCTTAGGAAAAAAAATTTTGAAATCCACAAAGATTGTCAACCACACCATAAAAATATGGTGTCTCATCCCACACATAGTAAAGATTAATATGCTCACCTACAAAACTGCATCTATCTGCTTGATAAAGATCATTTTTAAACTTATATATAAAACAGCCCTGATGTTTTTTAAGAGAAGGGGAAAAAATGGAATTCAGCCCAAACACTTGCTCATCAGTTTTTAAAAAGTCAGTGCAGTTACTATTTATTTAATGACCTAGAATTCTAACCATATAACCTCCCTTCTTAAATATTCCTAAGAATAAATATAAAATCTTAAATAAGTACTCATTCTTAAAAATAAGCATAAAATAATATTTAGGTGAGATTTAAGCATCATCTCTCTCCACCCCCACCCCAACTCCAGTCAATTTCAAACCTTGGAAGACCTTTTCCACACACAAGTTGAGGGAACTTGGTCATGTTCTTTAAACCTCTCTGGGCCTCCAGGGCTTCATCTGTGGTTGGGAAATACTTTCATATGGGACACTTAGACAAGATGTAGGAGTAAAGATGGTTAGTTTAATATTCCATCAAGTGGGAGTAGGTCTCCTTCCTTCAAATCTGAATTTTGGTAAATCACTGTTTAAAATAAGTTACCAGCACCTTCCTCTTGCTTACCATTGTTCCACCTGAGTCCTTGTCAGAGCCCACCAATCCAACCCTGTATTATAGTTGTTTAACATTTGCATTCTACAGAGGGCCCCCTAGGAGATGTTTAAGGAAATCCCATAGCTGATTTTACAGATGCATGGTTCCAGCCTCAGCAGGGACCCCTACCCTCAGTCTTCCACATGTTCCAGAATGTTCTTGTGTCCATTCACCATCAGGGACTGTTTCATCCTGGTCCAGATGAAATCCCCCCTTGGTCTCCACTATCCCTCATTCCCTCATTCTCTCTTTCAGCAGATGATCTTTTGTCCTGTAACATTAGAAAAATAGAGACTTCAAGGCAGTTGCTCAACTTCCCACCCCTTCCCTGACACCCAATCTTCACTCTGTTCATCATTTCTTTAATTTTATCACATTTCTGGTATGCCTTCAGTCTTTCCCTCTTCACTGACTTCTCCTCAGCTTATGTGACTAAACCTCTCTAAGCCCCAAAGAGCTCCTTTCAATACTGCTTTCTTTTCTAATCACCTTCAACCCCAAAACTTACCTCTCCTTCACTTTTCTTTTTCAGTATTCCTGAAAGTCCTAGAATTGTGAACTTGGCTCCATTTCCATCCAGTCTGGGTCCCACTGCTACCACGCCATTGATGCTGCTATGATTAACAAGCGCATTGATTAATTCAATTATCAGGAATGGTGCTATGCACTAGGGATACAGTAGTAAACAAGGTAGACATGATTCCTGTTTTCTGGAACATACATTGGTTATGTCAGTTTGGGACTTCTAAGAAATAGTTACCAAGATGGGATTAGACATTGAAGAGATCAATTGAAGGAAGTGTCTATATAAGAGAAAGGTGCTAAAGTAAGCAGAGAGATCTTTTATTTTTTTATTTTTTTAAGATTTTATTTATTTATTTGACAGAGAGAAACACAGCGAGAGAGGGAACACAAGCAGGGGGAGTGAGAGAGGGAGAAGCAGGCCTCCTGCTGAGCAGGAAGCCTGATGGGGGGCTCGATCCCTGGTCTCCGGGATCATGACCTGAGCTAAAAGCAGTCGCCCAACCAACTGAGCCACCCAGGCGCCCCAGAGAGAGCTTTTAAATCACATTGCAGGTCTGATACCAGTGAAAGGAAAGAAGGAAAGAAGATTTGTTGGGAAAAGCCACAGACCATGGTGCCCCTCTAAGAAAATCTCAGCTGGGGCACCTGGGTGGCTCAGTTGGTTAAGCGACTGCCTTCAGCTCAGGTCATGATCCCGGAGACCCGGGATCGAATCCCACATTGGGCTCTCTGCTCTGCAGGAGGCCTGCTTCTCCCTCTCTTACTCCCCCTGCTTGTGTTCCTTCTCTGGCTGTGTTTCTCTCTGTCAAATAAATAAAATCTTTAAAAAAAAAAAAAGGAAAAAAAAAAAGAAAATCTCAGCTGTGCTGTTGAGACTTCACTGAGCTGAAGTTTCCTATTAGAGGAATCCCATGTTGAGCACAAGTGGACTGGATCTATGACCCTGCTGTTCTCATTGATGGGCGGCAGTCTGTGGAAAGTATGGTCTCAGTGTTTCCAGGGTAGAGAACAGAATTCACCTATCAACTATGTATCTTACAGCAGTTTGGAGGTCTGGACCAGCATATCTCCATGATTGTCACACTTTACACCATATACTGCACAGATTCACTTCTCCATTCATGTTTTCTGTTGTCTTCATGTACCTCTATTCCTGTAGGGAAACTTAGGAGAGATAGTTCTCCTGTAGGGATAACTACAGCCCCCATTGCTACCATTGATCTCAAGTCTCATTGATAATTACCTTCTCCCTCCTCTCACTCTAAACTCTTTCTCCTGCCAGTCTTGTTGGCTGACTTCATGCTGTAACTCAAAACCTCAATCCTAATGGGTCTGATCTGTTGGAAATCATAACCTTCTCAGGCTGTGGTTGCTGCACATCTCCATTTACAGTTACAAGCAAGAAAGTATCAAGTAATGCCCAAGCAAACCACCTTGGTTGCATATATCTACTTTCCTGTCCTCATTTTGTCAAAAGTAGCCCTACCTCTTCCTGCTGTTTGGGTTAAATTATCTCTGCTGAGATGCTGACTCCACATCTTACCTGCCCGTACTTGGACACAAGGAGTCCACAGTGACCTGGCAACAATCATAGCTTATAATTCATGGGGATCCTTACTTTGTTTCTCACAAGAATGTACCCCTTTGGTGACCAGGACTTCTAATCTTACAGAGGCCAGAGTTGAAGGAATGAGAAACACAGAGATCTTCACTGGGTCATTAAGAGTGATGATAAGTGAGACCATTTCTATTTCTACTTCTTGGTTTCCAGATCCATGTATTCTTCCTACTGAGGTCATTTAGAACTGTCTAATGGCACCACATCCTTACAGAGCACTGCATCTAAGAATGATATTTCAGATGTGTCTTCAGTAGACTGTTCTAGTATGGTCTGGTATGAAGCTGGCTGATTCTGGACAGTGCAACAGGTGATACAAACAGTGAATTCTTTGCTGAGCAGTGTTTTTACTGATTAGATCTATATTACGTGGATTTATCCTATGGATCAAGCATCCTATAAGCCCCTAGATAGTGACGCTGCCTGAGGATTGACAGAAAAAAAAAAAAAGACAAATTCATATCCAGAATAAATATCTATCCCTGTAAGGGTGAACCTTTTAAAGTGAAAGGGGTTCAGTGTAGTTCACTTACCACAAAGAAGATAGTCAATTTGCTGAAAGAATAGTGCCAGATTGGGGGATCAACACCAATTAGTTTCTGCTGCTCAAAGGTTGAATATTCAGAGACAGTAATGGTTAGCAAAGAGAATACATACTGTTATATCCATGGGTAGTCTCCATCTCTGCCACTGGGATACTCTGATCCTATGTCAATCATTCAAGTTCTGGGGTGGCAGTGAGGAAATTTAGTCAACTGCCATTTATTCTTGTTGGTTGTTCACTGTCTCCTCCATAGTTCTTGCTTTCTGTGGGGCATTAATGTATGAAAATCTTCATACTTTGTACTCACTGACATAGGTTATCCATTTGTTTTTAAACCAGAATTTCTTATCTCTGATTTTCAAGTGTTTGTTTTTTTTTCTTCTAGGCCCCTGGCCATCTGGTTAGGTTACTTATCACTGCCCAGGAGTGTGTGTGTGTGTGTGTGTGTGTGTGTGTGTGTGTGTGTTTTGTTTCCTTTCTTGTCTTGGGCCACTTGTTCTTGCACACACAGTAAATCATGAAGCATATCACCTGTTCACGTGGAAGACTCTCCCTTTCCATTGTATCTCAAAGCCATCCCTGAGTGTGGCTATAGAGCTGCAATCCATTTTTAGCTTGTACATATATACTAAGCTGATCCATATGAAAACCAAGTCTAGATATTTCTCCCCACCTACAGCTGGTCATAAGGACCCCACATACATTCATGGATGTGATCTGGACAGTGGTTCTGGTGCAACTGTGGTAGAGTGGTAGGCTACTTGCTCATGTAGCTTACTTATATCCTCTGGTCTTGATTCTGGTTGTAGATATTAGGTAATACTGGACAAACTTTCCCCTATGAACTTTTCCACAACTCTCTAAAGTCAAGCATTCTTGGCTGCCCCACTCTCCTTATTGGTTGTTGTGATAATTGTGGCCTATTGGCTTTTATTAGCTGAGCATCACTGCTTGGCCTCCAATAGTACTTCCCCATCCTGAGTCCGGCTCTGGGACCATATCTCTTACCGTTACCCCAGGCCTACAGAGGAGGCCATCATTGAGCCTTTGGGTATTGCTGGTACACATTCCTGATGGCCTTGGCAAATGGTACATGCTCTGGGGCCCTCCATGCAATGTTATCCTACAGGAGGTCTTTCAGCTCCACATAATGTATCTACTCCAGTATTCCACTTCCTGCAGCCTTTTAATTCCATCCCTTACCATATGCATGGCAGCTCAGGCATTTCCACTATCCAGTACAAGACATTTTTCCCCTTAGGCTCCTAAAGTTACCCAAGTTGAAAGTTTGCCTCATCCCCTTAGGTCCATGCCAGGGTGGTAAATTCTCTATCCTGAGAAAGTGTCACCTGTTGCTGATTTTCTGCTTATTCAGTTTTATGCTCTGACCCTTTGATCAAGCACCTTCAAAACTCAATCCCAGGAGTATTCTCCCAGCCCATGTGTATACATACTAATTAATTCTTCCAACTTCTTTAACCAAAATCTCTTTCCTTCCTTCTCAGGCCCAGCATTTTCCCCACCAAGTTATGTGGGGATTTAATCATAATTATTAGCCTGGCAGCCAGGAGTGAAGGTGGGATGAGCTCCTGAGGGGGTTATTTATTGTTTCATGGGGAAAAGAGATAAACAGAATCTTCCCTCTTGGGGCTTCTAATTCTTCACCAGATAGGTGGGCCACCTCTTCAAGTTCTGAGATTTCAGGGCATTCTACATAGTTAAGAGCCACAGACATACTCCCTCAGATGTCTCCATTTCATGTTTCAAGGTCCCAGGTTTTCCCAATGTCAGCCCTTACCCTAGTATATAAGACCTTCTTTGACAGCGAACATTTAAATATCACTAGAGTTCAGCAACCTCAATGATCAGATTTTGATCTTGCTCCTCAGCTGTGATTGCTCTCCCACAGCAGGAGATAGGGCTTTTCAGTAAACTATCAGGTAAGACTCATATTTAGTCTTTGTTTGTTAACAGCTCTTATTAGGATTTCTAATTATCCCTCTGTAAGGCTTCAGTACAATTGAACAATATTCTCATCTCCTGCTATCTGTCTTCTTTCACAAGCACCTTAGGCTCCTCACATTTTCTAAGCATTCTTTGCTGCATCATGCCTACATGCCTTTGCCAATGGTATTGCCTCTGCCTACAGTTTCCACTTTTACCTCTATGACCTATCATTCAAGTTCAGCTCAAGCATTATCTCCCGAGACAGTCATAAAGTAGACATGCATTTGCTTCAAGGTCAGACAGACCTGGATTGTAATCCCAGTTCTATCTTCTTACTACTGCAAGAATCCAGCAGCTTCTTCAGGATGTACGTTCTTCTGTTCATACTCAAATGGCAGGTATAATGAGTCTCCTGGTGAGCCACAGAGTGGAGCTCTTGGCTATGGTAAGGACATAGTAAGGTGCCCAGATTTGGTGCAGATGGGAGCTGAACTGGCGTTGGAATCTTTTAATAGGCATCCATGACTTGTAAAGGTCAGACTACTTCTACAGGCTGACCCCACACCAGTCAGAAAAGTTGAGGTAGTGATTGCTGGAGTGCTGAAGCAGTTGAGTTACTGGTTAAGGCTCTGGAACCAGAATCTTAATGCATTTAGACTCAAATCCTGACTCTGCTACTCAGCTGAATGACTGTGGGCAATTTACTTAAGCTCTCTGAGACTCAGTCTCTCCCCAGGAAACCTGGAAATCATCAGCCTAGCTCATAGCATAGTTGTAAAGGCTGACTGAGAAAATACATAGACAGTATCAGGTACTCTGCTCAGCATATTGAAAGAGCTGAATGAAATGAAGGAATGACACCAATTATTCTACATTCCTTTCTCAAGTGATGGTCTCTATTTAGGACTGAGGAAAAGTCATAGATGGTGAAAAGGATATCTTAAGTGGGTTGCTTGCTTGATGAGCCCATCTGGCCTCCTTTGTAAGTAAGCTATTTGCTCTTTCTTCTTTCCTGATCTTCTCCTGTGTATTTGATGCTCCATTTCTGCTGAGATTGCTGAGCACAGTTCTTTCTCCACAGCTTGTGCCCAATACTTTGAATCTCATTTATTCTGTCACTTCATCAACATTTACCTGTTCTGTCCCCCTTTGGTTAAGGTCCTGCTGGGGAGCCACCCAATTAATCTGGTGAAGCAATTAAGGACAGGGCATTAGTGACTGACAGTGCTGCATTCCTCCTAGGGAATCTGCTGTACTTTAGTAGGAATCTCCTTAACTTGATGCAAGGAGTGACTAATGGGCTAATTTCAGAACCCTTACAAAGTCAACATCACTGGGACAACAACCTACATAAAATCCAACTGGAGGACTGAACAGAAGAGTGAGTGCCAGACAGCGGCTGAGAACAGGACTCTCTCATGTCCCTGGAAGTTGGTTAATGTTGCCAAAGGCCCAGAGCTGCTACAAGGAATGCACCAAGCTAAACTGGACAGTGGAGAGTGTCCAGAGAGGTATATTTCTGATCCTTTGGTTCAGAGTCTCAGCCTATCTTGTCAGGACTGGTGCAGAAGCCTTTTCTCAGGTTTCTCTGACTCCTCCATTCTGAGAATGTCATCTCCTTGCTTAAGATCTTTTACTGGGTCCCCATGACCTACAAGGTAAGGTCTGAACCACTCAGACACAAGCCCCTGCTGCCTGGCCTTTGTTCCCTTCTTCAGGTTTATCCCCTACCACTGCCATCACACACACTCACATTCCAGACCAAATGGGAAGACCTGCTATTCTCTAAAGTCCTCTGGACCTAGCATTTGCAGTTCCGAACACCCAGACTATCTTTCTCCCTGCTAACTCCCACACCTCATCTGCTCATTCTCCTCCTCTCAAAGATTGCCCCATGGGTACTTGTGTATTTTTTCAAGACTCATTTGTTATCACATCCTGGGGCAGTCTTCACTATTTCCCACCCTTATTTTACCCTGACAAAGTGAGATGTTTTCTCTTTTGTCCTACTAAGCATACCCCTGTTAAAATATTTTCACCTTTTCTGTGGGGGAAGGTCAGAGAGAGAGGAAGAGAGAGAATCTTAAGTAGGCCCCATACCCAGTGTGGAGTCTAACATAGGGCTCCATCTCACAACCCTGAGATCATGACCTGAGCCAAAATAAAAAATTAACTGACTGAGCCACCCATGCACCCCATATTTTCACTTTAAAAAGGTTACTTATTTTGTGTTTCATCTCACATTAGCTGAAAGCTCTTTGAGCATCTGGAGCATGTCCTCTTTGTTTGAATCCTCAGCCTCAGGGATTCAAAGTGAACAATAAATGTCTTCTGAGCAAAATTAATATGGCTATGAGTGACCAGAATTTAATTTGCACTCTTGTTCTACCACATATATTGGGCAATTTATTTAATTTCTCAGTGCCTCCATTTTCTATTTTGGCAAATGGGAATAAAATACCTATGTAGAAGGACAGAAATGAGATTTTATGTATGTGAAATGTCCTATCCCATTCTAGACACAGAATACTGTCACATTGGGCTGCTTACCCCACCTTTACCCACCTCAGTGTATATCTGAGTTGAGTTACAATATCTTTGAAGACATGCCCCCAGAATCATAGGAAGAACAAAGAAACTGAGGGGAAAACCAATATTTGCTGAGTATCTTTTGTGTGTCTAGCCTTGTGCTTGACATTTTACATGCTATTCCCAGGCTCTTTCTTCCACCTTGGGTGTCTGACTTGATGAATGCCTATAGTTGGGGAATAACAGTAGTTGTTCAATAAACATTTTAATTTAAATAAATTGAAAATAATCTTTTTACACTGATTTAGAATTTGAGGACCATTTCTTTCTGTTGTACTTTCCCAGTAATTAAGTTACAGATTTTCCTTGAATAAGTACTATTATGCAGAATGATTTATAAGTTGTTACTGCTGAGTACTTGAAGGAGACTAGTTCTTCATACCAGAATGCAAGTATCTGGCCCCTAGTTTTTGCCAGCTTTGTGAGTAAAGAAATCAAATATATAAATTCCTACTGTAAATTGAAATTTTCTCTACCAACAACAAGTAGAGGAAATGAAAGACAGAGAGATTGATTCTTATATTTGGATAGATACATGGAGAGATAAATGTCTCCTCCACTTGAAGGCTATTCAGAGCACACTCCAGCCTGGTATCTTAGAATGGCTTATATGTTAAATACTAGGAGAATCAAGTAACAGTAAGGGATTCAAATTGCTATGGAATGTCAATCGTTGTGATGAATTGTTTGCTCAAATAAAGTGACATGGAAATCTTTTAGGAACTAGAACCAGAAGGTCTTTTAGATATAAAGGAAAAACACTACAGTGAGGTCTTGGTTACTGACTACTTTTAAAACAAAGGGAAATGACAATAAGACATCATTTTCTTGGCTTTGTGCAAATTCAGTCTGTCAGTACCTGGGCAGGACTCTTTCAGTCATTCACTACCAGATAAAAATTGTAATGTATGCTGCTATTTATTGCTTAGAGAATATTGTCTCTTAAGAAATATATACCCCAAAGGGTAAATATATGTGTTCACTTATGATTAAGCAATTATTTATACAATGCTTTGTATGTACCACATAGTGCTTTAGGCCCTGGGTATATAGCAAAGAACAAGACAACGTCTGCTATCATAGAGTTTACATTCTGAGGGATGGAACTGGGGCAGGTGGAGAAAACATGGCTGTTAAATAAACTAATGAACAAGAAAAATAGAGTGAATAGTTCTATGCACAGGGAACATAAAAGTTCCTACAATGGGAATGGGCCTGGCATGCTGAAGGAACAGAGGGCAGATAAACATTGTTGGAGAGAAGTGACGCGGTAGGAGGTGAGGTAGAATTACAGACTTGGGAGATCTAGGTACTGAAGTTGAGCTTTATTCTCACTGAAATGAGAAACTATTGGGAGGATTTTAACCTGAGTAATGACAGAATTGTAAGGACATTTAAAAATGAAGGTGGAGAGGAGGTACAAAGATGGTGCAGGAGTAAGCGTAACTATTTCATTCAGTCTCCTAAATTGAGCTGGATATGTACCAGACCACTTTAAACACCCACAAAATAAGCCTGAGATGTAAGAATATATCCGGGTCTCTACAAACAGAATATCTCTGGTGGTTGGTTTCCAGGTAGGAAGTGAGAGACCATGATTCTGTGGGCAGATATCAGAAGATAAACGGAAGGGGGAAAGAGACTCTGGGATCCTGTGCCATTGGAGCACAAAAGCCTCTCACACTGGGGACCAGGCACAGACTAACAGACCGGTAGCAACTGGCATAGGACTTTAGGGCAGACCCCCAGACTGAAACCTGTAGCTACAGGGCGCATGTGAGTACTGGGGGTAGCTGGAGGTTTTAGAAGCACAAAGGACAGAGACGTGCCTGGATGTGGAAGCGAGGGCTGGGAGTGTTGTTATGGGGGCACAACCCAAGACACTGTGGTTTTTAGCAGCACAAACAAAAACTGAGTCAGTGTGGCCTAGAGATCTCTCTGGAAAACAGACTGAAATTTCTTTGCTCTGAGACAGTAGTTTGGATATGGTCACTTCTGCTCTGACTCTTGGAAGAGATACAGAAAGCCACCAGGGAAAGCACCCAGAAAACAAAATCCCCCCCCAAATTGTTTTTCACTGAGCCCACCCCCAACCCCAACAGGGAACAGGCCAACTCTGCCCAAACAAGGTTCCTGAATAACAGACTAGCAGGCCCCTCCCCCCAGAAGACAGGCTGGAAGAACAAGAGCCAAAACCCTAAGATCCCTACAAAACAGGTGCATCTTGCTTTGGTTGTGGTCAGTAATCTCAACTCTGTACATTCCCTCAACCACCTCTCAACAGAATGACTATAAGAAGGAATCCTCAATGCAGGAAAAATTCAGAGACTGTGATCTCTGCCACACAACTAACTAATGGAAATGGATAGAAGTAAGATGTCAGAAATAGACTTCAGAGTAACAGTTGTGCAGACAATAGCTAGAATGGAGAAAACCATTGATGGCAACATAGGTTCTCTTAGGGCAGAAATGAAGAGCTGACCTGGCAGAACTTAAAAATGCTATCAATGAGATCCAATCTAATCTAGATACTCTAACAGCCAGGGTAAACAAGGCAGAAGAACAAATTAGTGATCTAGAATACAAACTGAGAGAAAAGAAGGAATAGGAGGAGGTCTGGAATGAACAGCTTAAAATCCATAAAAAGAGAATTAACAGAATGGGAGAGGATATTTGCAAATGACACTACAGACAAAGGGCTGATATCCACGATCTATAAAGGACTACTCAAACTCAACATCCAAAAAGAAGATGAACACATCAAAAAAATGGGCAAGAGACAAGAAGAGGCACTTCTCCATAGAAGATATACAAATGGCTAACAGACACATGAAAAAATGTTCATCATCACTAGCTATCAGGGAAATTCAAATCAAAACAACACTGAGGTACCACCTTACACCAATAAGAATGGCCAAAACTAACAAGTTAGGAAACAATAAGTGTTGGAGAGGCTGCGGAGAAAGGGGAACTCTCTTACACTGTTGGTGGGAATGCAAGTTGGTGCAGCTGCTTTGGAAAGCAGTGTGGAGATTCCTTAAAATATTAAAATAGAACTACCCTATGACCCTGCAATTGCACTACTTGGCATTTACCCCAAAGATACAGATGTAGTGAAAAGAAGGGCCATATGTACTCCAATGTTCATAGCAGCAATGGCCACAATCGCCAAACTGTGGAAAGAGCTAAGGTGCCCTTCAACAGATGAATGGATAAAGAAGATGTGGTACATATATACAATGGAATACTATGCCTCCATCAGAAAGGATGAATACCCAACTTTTGTAGCAACATGGACTGGATTGGAAGAGATTATGCTGAGTGAAATAAGCCAAGTAGAAAAAGTCAAGTATCACATAGTTTCACTTACTTGCGGTGCATAAGGGGTAGTATAGAAGACAGTAGGAGAAGGAAAGTAAATGGGAGGTAGGGTAATTCAGGGAGAGAAACAAAACATGAGAGACTTTGGACACAGAAACAAACTGAAGAACTTGGAGGGAGGGGGTGGAGGGAAGAGAGAGACTGGTGGTGGGTACGGAGGGCACCTATTGCATGGAGCACTGGGTGTGGGGCATGGGCAATGAATCTTGGAACACTGAAAAAATAAATTTAAAGTAAAAAAATCTATACTACCCCTTAAAGAAATAAATGATGCCATGAAACATTCCAATGTTAGAATAATTGGCATCCCTGAGGGGGTGGAGAAAGAGAGAGGTCTAAAAGATATAATTGAGCAACCTGTAGCCGAGAATTTCCCAAATCTGGGGAATGAAGCAAGCATTCGTGTTCTAGAGGCAGAGAGGACCCCCCTCAAGGTCAAGGAAAACAGACCAATGCCCAGGCATGTAACAGTAAAACTTGTAAATCTTAAAACCAAAGAAACCATCTTAAGAGCAGTTAGGGGGAAGAAATTCCTTACATACAGAGAGAGGAACATCAGAATAATGTCAGACTTGTCCACAGAGACCTGGCAAGCCAGAAAGGGCTGGTAAGACATATTCGGGGTACTAAATGCAAGGAACATGCAGCCAAGAATACTTTATCCAGCAAGGCTGTTATTTAGAATGGATGGAGAGATAAAGAGCTTCCCAGACCAGCAAAAACTTAAATATGCAACCACTAAGCCTGCCCCACAAGAAATCTTAAGGGGGCTTTTATAAAAGGAGAAAGACCCCAAGAGTGATAAAGAACAGAAATTTATAGAGAAAATCTATAGAAACAAGGACTCCACAGGCAACAGGGTGACAATAAAATATCTTTCAATAATCACTCTCAATGTGAATGGCCTATATGCTCCCATAAAATGGCACAGAATTGCATACTGGATAAAAAGACAGGATCCATCTACATGCTGTGTGTAAGAGACTCATTTTGCACCTAAAGATACATCCAGACTAAAAGAGAAGGGATGGAAAACAATCTTTCATGCCAACAGACCTCAAAAGAAAGCTGGGGTAGCAATAATCATATCAGACAAATTAGATTTTAAGCTAAAGATTGTAGATTGTAGTCAGAGATACAGGATACTATATCATTCTTAAAGGGTCTATCCAACAAGAAGATCTAACAATGTATATATCTATGCCCCGAACATGGGAGCAGCCAACTGCATAAGCCAACTGTTAACCAAAATAGACATACATACTGATAATAATATGTTAATTGTAGGAGACCTCTACATTTTGCTCTCAGCAACAGACAGATCATCTAAGCAGAAAATCAACAAAGAAACAAAAGCTTTGAATGACACACTGGACCAGATGGACCTCAGAGATATATAAAGAACATTCCACCCTAAAACAACAGAATATTCATTCTTCTTGAGTGCACATGGAACATTCTCCATAAGGGACCACATACTTAGGGTCACAAATCAGGCCTCAACTGATACCAACAGAGATTATTCCCTACATATTCTCAAACCACAGTGCTTTGAAACTGGAACACAATCATAAGAAAAAGTTTGGAAGAGGGCACCTGGGTGGCTCGGTTGGGCGACTGCCTTCGGCTCAGGTCATGAACCCGGAGACCCGGGATCGAGTCCTATATCGGGCTCCCTGCTCGGCGGGAGGCCTGCTTCTCCCTCTCTCACTCCCCCTGCTTGTGTTCCCTCTCTGGCTGTATTTCTCTCTGTCAAATAAATAAAATCTTTAAAAAAAAAAAGTTTGGAAGAAATTCAAACACTTGGAAGTTAAAGACCATCCTGCTCAAGAGTGTTTGGGTCAACCAGGAAATCAAAGAAGAAGTTAAACAATTCATAGAAACCAATAAGAATGAAAACACTTAAGTCCAAAAGCTATGGGATATAATAAAGGTGGTGCTAAGGGGGAAATACATAGCCATCTAAGCTTCACTCAAAAAAACAGAAAAATTCCAAATACGCAAATTATCTTTCCACCTTAAGGAACTGGAGAATCAACAGCAAATGTAGCCTAACCCATGCACAAGGAGGAAAATAATTAAGATTAGAGCAGAGATCAATGAATTAGAAACTAGAAATACAGTAGAACACATTGATGAAATTAGAAGCTGGTTCTTTGCAAGAATTAATAAGATCAATAAACCACTGGCCAGACTTATCCAAAAGAAAAAAGAACCAAATTAATAAAATTATGAATGAAGGGGGGAGATCATGACTAATACCAAGGAAATAGAAACAATCATCAGAAATTATTATTAAAACCTATATGCCAGTAAGTAACGTAACCTAGAAGAAATAGATGCATTCCTGGAAACCTATAAACTTCCAAGACTGAAATAGGGAGAAACTGACAGCCTGAATAGACCCAGTAATGAGATTGAAGTAGTGATCAAAAACCTCCTAAAACACAAGAGCCCAGGACCTAATGGATTCCCTGGGGAATTCTACCAAACATTCAAAGAAGAAAGAATACCTATTCCTCTGAAGCTGTTTCAAAAAACAGAAACAGAAGGAAAACTTTCAGATTATTTCTATAAGCCCAGCATTATTACCTTGATCCCAAAATCAGGCAAAGACCCCATAAAAAAGGAAAATTTCAGACCAATATCCCTGATGAATATGGATGTCAAAATTCTCAACAAGATCCTAGCTACTAAGATCCAACAGTACATTTAAAGGATTAACCACCATGACCAGGTGGGATTTATCCCTGGGATGCAACGGTGGTTCTACATTTGCAAATCAATCAATGGGATAGAACAAATTAATGAGAAGAGAGAATAACCACATGATCCTCTCAACTGATGCAGAAAAAGAATTTGACAAAACACAGCATCCTTTCCTGATTAAAACTCTTCAGAGTATAAGGATAGAGGGAACATTCCATGTTCATGAATCGGAATAAACACTGTTAAAATGTCTATGCTGCCAAGAGCAATCTATACTTTCAATGCCATCCTGATCAGCATTTTTCAAAATGCTAGAACAAAAAATCCTAAAATTTATGTGGACCCAGAAAAGACCCCAATCCCCAAGAAAATGTTGAAAAAGAAAAACAAAGCTTGGGGGCATTATGTTGCCTGATTTCAAACTATATTGCAAAGCTATCATCACCAAGACAGCATGGTACTGGCACAAAAACAGACACAGAGACCAATGGAACAGACTAGAGAGCCCAGATACGGACCCTCACGTCTATGGTCAACTAATTTTCGACAAAGCAGAAAAGAACATCCAATGGAAAAAAAGGCAGTCTCTTCAATAAATGGTGCTGGGGAAGTTGGACAGTTATATACAGAAGAATGAAACTCAACCATTCTCTTACACTATACACAAAGATAAACTCAAAATGGATGAAAGATCTCAATGTTAGACAGAAATTCATCAAAATCCTAGAGGAGAGCATAGTTAGCAACCTCTTCAGCATCAGTCACAACAACTTCTTTCAAGATACATCTCTAAAGGCCAGAACAAAAGCAAAAATGCACTTTTGGGACTTCATCAAGATAAAAAGCTTCTGCACAGCAAAGGAAACAGTCAACAAAATTAAGAGGCAACCCATGGAATGGGAGAAGATATTTGCGAATGACATTACAGATAAAGGGCAGGTATCCAAGATCTATAAAGAACTTCTCAAACTCAACATCCAAAAACCAAATAATTCAGTCAAGAAATGGGCAGAAGACATGAACAGACACTTCTCCAAAGAAGACATACAAATGGATAACAGAAACACGAAAACATGTTCATCATCATTAGCCATCAGGGAAATACAAATCAAAACCACACTGAGATACCGCCTTACACCAGCTAGAATGGCAAAAATTGACAAGGCACAGGTGCCTGTGTGGCTCAGTCATTAGGCGTCTGCCTTTGGATCAGGTCATGATCCCAGGGTCCTGGGATCAAGCCCCATATGGGGCTCCCTGCTCCGCAGGAAGCCTGCTTCTCCTTCTCTCACTCCTCCTGCTTATGCTCCCTCTCTAACTATGTTTCTCTCTGTTATATAAATAAAATCTTTAAAAAAAATTGACAAGGCAAGAAACAACAAACGTTGGAGAGGCCGTGGAGAAAGGGGAACTTTTTACACTGTTGGTGGGAATGCAAGTTGGTATGGATTGCCACTTTGGAAAACTGTGGAGGTTCCTCAAAAAATTAAAAATAGAGCTACCCTATGACCTGGCAATTGCACTACTGGATATTTACTCCAAAGATATAGATGAAGTGAAAAGAAGGGCCATATGTACCCAATGTTCATAGCAGCAATGTCCACAGCAGCCAAACTGCAGAAAGAGCCGAGATGCCCTTCAACAGATGACTGGATAAAGATGATGTGGTCCATATATACTATCACTCAGCCATCAGAAAGGATAAATACCCAACTTTTATATCAACATGGATGAGACTGGAGGAGATTATGCTAAGTGAAATGAGTCAAGCAGAGAAAGTCAAGTATCATATCATCCCACTTACTTGTGGAACATAAGGAATAGTATGGAGGATATTAGGAGAAGGAAGGGAAAAATGAAGGATGGGTGGAATTGAAGAGGGAGACCAACCATGAGAGACTATATACTCTGAGAAACAAACTGAGGGTTTTAGAAGGGAAAGGGGGTAGGGGAGTGGGTGATCCCAGTGATGGATACTAAGGAAAGCACATACTGCATGGAGCAGTGGGTGTTATACACAAACAATGAATCACGTAACACTACATCAAAAACTAATGATGTACTGTGTGGTAACAAACATAACATAATAAAAAAAGGGGGGGGCAATAAGGGTAGAGAATAGATTCCAATGAGTCAAGAGTAGAAAGATTTCCAGTTAGAAGTTGTAAAAAAACATGATGGTAGCATACACTATGGCAAACTGGTGAAATCGGAATCAGTGGAAAGGTCCTATATATGGTTGACTTTTGCTTCTGTTTATTAATCAGTGAAACTTTTCTAAACAAAATTGTAGGCATGGGAACAAATTCCCAAACAAAGTATTCCAACCGTGCTAAAGAGGTTGTAAAAGAACTAAAGTATCTTTGTCTTTTCGATATTTAAATACTAAATGTAAGCCAAGCACTGTAACTTATGCTTTATCTCATTCAATTGTCATTACAACCCTATGGATTGACATTATAATTGGTCCTATTTTATGAGCTAGGGAAACTGAGGCTTGGAGGTCTGAGGTCATACAGCTACTAAAAGGTATCGTCGGAACCTGTAATCCAGGTCTGCTTCTACCAAAACTGGTAAATGTATACCTTAACTACAAATTTAAACTGCTCTTTAAAAATAAAATCTATAAGCAATTTGCTACGAATACCTACAACACTTTCTTCCTTTCCATCATTATTTTATCAAGGACTCTAGATTTTATCATTGAATAAACATTAGGGTCAGGAGCACATAACTTGAGTCTATAGCCCTAACTATGGAATGGGATATAACAAAGAGGGCCAAAGGGGCCACCAGATGGATCATAGGTTTCTCATAGTACCTCATCAAGCACTTATAGGACTGTCTTGAGCTGAAACTTGCTGAACAACCTACTTTGTGCTCTGATTTTAAAGTCCTATTGATTCTATTTCAGTGCTTCAACCTTCTAGCCCCTCTTTTACAGCCTCTTTCAATACCCTTGTTCAGGCCTTTATCACCTGGGGCCTCATTCAAATATTTTTAATAGTGCTTTATGGTTTATGACTTATCTTTTCACATTATTACCTCAACTCTTGTAACACTGTGATATAGATAGTAATACATTATGTTGGTTTGTTGATGAATACGTCTTTTTTCACATTTTAATATATTTGCAAGTTTTACACTCTGTGGCAACTTACAGTTGCTATTGGCCAGACAGCAGTTGTAGTGCATTTGTCACGGACTATGTTAGCTCAGTCTGACATATTTTTTCCTGGTGGTATGAATGGAATTCACTGTTCTCAACACTAGCTCCTGACAGACTGCTTAAGGAAGGAATAGGAGCTCTGATTATTATCAAAAAACCTCTATTAAACACCCTCAGATGTTTTCCAGAAACAAAATTTTCAGAAAGAATGGGGCTTGAAAAAAACTGCAGTGACTCTAGTGGAGCTCTCTTTAGAAAATGAGGCATCACCAACACATCTGACCGCATGGGAGACAAAGTATAGATAAAACAGAGGTGCAGACTAGTCTGAATCCAAGAGTGATCCAGAAGGGCTGCTCTATGAATGTGAAGAAGTTTTAGGAACATCTCAACCCACAGATTCTTAAACTTGCCTCCTTCACGGCATTTCTAAGATCTCAGTACTTTTTCACAGCCCGAGGCCAAAAGAAATATCTAACCGTTCTATTTATTAAATACTTAGGTTCAACAATTGAGTATCCATTTGAAAATCTGAAAAAATAATATTTTTGTTTCATTCTTAAATAACTAAAATTACTTTCTAATGTAGCAGGTATGCTTTTGGGCACTGCACAACTCTTAGTCCAGTTTCACATTATTTTTGCATTATTTACTTTTTTTAATGAATATAATTGACATACATATTATTTTCAAGTGTACAACATAATGATTTGATATTTATATATATTACAAAATGATCATGACAATAAGTCTAGTTAAAATCCATCACCGTAGTTGTAATTTTTTTCCTTGCAATGAGGACTTTAAAGATGTACTCTCTTAGCAAACTTTCAAATATCAAATCTAGCAATATTAACTATAGTGACCAAGTTGTACATTAAATCCCCATGATTTATCTATTCCATAACTGGAAGCGCAGTATTTGCTTTTTTCTCACAGCAACTGCCAATACTCCAGCTTCACAAAATACAGGAAGTAGAATGTAGCCTGATCTAATGTCAAAATTATGAATAACCTCAAGCTCACTGTTGGCACCATGAATAACAGATGTCCAAAGATCACTGTGTTTCCCTTGAAAATATAAAATATCCCATGATACTGCTGTGAGTTTCTTGAGGTGGCTTGGTGAATATTTTGGGAAGCATGGCCTTAACCAATCCATCTGGCTCATAGTTTACTTTTATAAATGCTCAAGAGTAATATATAATAAAAATGAGAATAATGTCTCAATAAGTATGCAAGAGCAATTCAATATGCATAAAATAAAATTCCAAAATGATAGATCATTTTGTTATAATTTTGATAGGAATTTTTCTTTCTTAAGGGTATATAAGTGCTTCTTATAACTGATGGCATCTCAGATTTTATTTTATAATGCAGGTAATAAGGTATTAGATTCTGAATACATGTCCTTGCCTCTAAGCACTTATGCTGTACTTTGTTGCCAGACCAGTTGCCCCAACTCATCATTTTCCTTATGTCACTTCCCCTTATCAAAATATTCCATAATTTGTCTTTGCCTGTACTATAAAATCTAGGTTTCTCAATGTGACTAAGTAATGCTCTCTGAAGTGTATTTTAATGTAAATACTTTTGTAGCCTTCGCTTTTACCTTTCAGGGCCAGGAGACTCTCAGTCTATATCTTCTATCAATTGGTAAACTACTTTGCCACTTTATGCCTCAGTTTCTCCATCTATAAAATGAGAGTTTGGATGAGATTAGTGGTTCCTAGGCTTTTTGAAAAAAAAAAAAATGGACACTGACATAGGGTTGCCAGATTTTAGTCCATGATTAATTCTGATATTCAGATAGTCTATCTTAATAATAATTTGTTACAAATAAAGTATATTATAACAACATAAATAAGAAAAAACTGAATAAAATTAACTATATGAAAAATTCAGTTTGTTATCTTTATTGTTTTCATTTAACTCTGGACTTCATAGACGGTTGAGTAACTGATCCTTAGATCAGCATCTGAGACCAATGGATGCCTCCTACTACTCAAATTAAAGCCCTTGACCAGGGACATGATATCACCTGGAAGCTTGCTGGAAACGCTGGATTCAGAGTCTGCGTTTTAAAATGACTCCCACATGATCTGTATGCACATTAAAGTGTGAGAAGCCTTAGACCAGATGCTATCTAGCAGGAACATTCTCTATTATTTACGATACTCCTGTATGGGCTTGGCACAGCTATCAAACCATGACTTGCCCTGTGACTTTCATCAAACTAATCTTGCACTTTTCTTCCATGTTTCTTGTTGCTTGGCTACCTCCTTGTGGCCACGGCCTCTTACCTGTTCCTCGATGGTTGGCTCAGGTTTCTTTGCTCCTCTATCCTTCAGCTCTGTGCGACCTCAGGCAAGTTGATTTTTCCAATCTAAGTCACAGTTTTCTCAGCGATGAGGTGGGGATAATATCTATTTCATAATGCTGGTGAAAGATTAAATGAGCTAATATCTGAAAACTCTGTACCACAGTGCGAGACATCATAGGCTCTCAATAAGGAGTAGCTGCAAGTGTCACTGTCTTTGTTCTTACTGCAACGGTAATAATAATCTACCAAATACACAGAATTCCTTGCCCCATGGGGCTTCCTTACTAATGGGCGCTACTAAATGTTTGTTAGATACTGTAGTCACACCTTGATTCGCCAGACAGTCGCTCAGCAGCTCAATGGGTCCCAAAGATTGCCGAAAAGCTAGCTGTGAGACTTCCGTATGCTTATATTTGCCATAGTATGTGTTACACCATGGCTATTTATGTATTTTCTCCCTTTTCAAATTCTTAAGCGCCTTGCTTCTATGTATAGTTCCTTGGCACTTGACGCATGGTGGGGATGCTTAGTGGATGAGAGAGCTTTAGGAAGCGTCTCAGCTCTCTCTTTACCCTTCTTGTGAGAGGCTGCTGTGGTCAGGGATGCTCAAGCAGCCATCTTAGAAAAAGGTGTTGCTAGCTCCAGTCAGACACTGTACTCTGAATTATGCTGTGTGTCCCAGCTGTTTAGTGTGGCTATCTGTATTTCTAGCCTTGCTATCTTTAATTTGCTGCGTCATTGATGCTGATGACTTCTAGCTAGAAAAAAACAATGCCAACCACAGGCTGGTCCCAAATGCATAGGTTTTTGTATATCACATATTATTACAACATACATTTGTTCTCTCTGACTTTCCGATGGGGCTTTCTTGTAGTGTCAGATGACTATCATTAAAAAACATGGAAACTTTTGGCTTGAATATAAAAACTATCTCTAAAGCAATTCCAGGGAAATAAAGAACTGCCTTATGATTCCTTTTGGCCTTGTCTGCCCCAAGATCTAATTGATACCCATTCTTTTTCAATTAAGTCACCAGATTTGTTTTGGCATATATAAGGTTAATACATTTTATCTTTCTACCACCTCCTTTGGTAAGGTTCAGGCTGGTGCTTCTGTGAATCAATTCCTGAAACCAGCTCAATAGGAGCGAGGGCTTAGAAACCAAAATTCACTGGAATAGCCTAAAATCACCTCTCCAGCTGCAGTTGCCTTCCTCATTTTTGTCTCATCATCAGTTTGCTGATATGCTTCTCTCTAACAAGCCCCAGTAAAGCCACATCCCTTATTAAAAACACCCATGTGCTCTACATCCTCAAATCCACCATCTAAATCCAAGATGCTTGGGGAGATCATTAATTTAGACATTTGACTGAACAGAGCCCTTTATCCTATTTTCCCCCCAAAAAGCAAGCTATGCTAAGTGCAGGGTAGGAAAACTCAATAACTCATGGCAAATGCATTCATTTGACTTTTAAATTTCAATCACCAGGGTGAAGGGTCAAAAAAGGCCATAACAGAAATTCTTGCAGAAGAAAATCCCCCTGTTGCCCTGCAGCCAGTCATCTTCCCACCGAATAAATCATTACATTCTGTGAAACGTCAGCTCCAGCTGTAATCAGAGTGCTGAAGAGAAGGGCTTTTCTTTAGGGCTTCTATTTATTTTGGTCAGCTTGACAGATGAACAGCCTTTTCAAAACAGCAAGATTCATTAAAGAGTCATTCCTATGCATACATTTGGTGCTGGCATGGTCCCACTGTGGGAATGAGGAATTGCTCCCCATCTGCAGCACACACACTCCTCCTGGTCCCCTCCAACGTCACCTGTGGTGGCTGTCCACATCCTCCTACTTTACTCCTTCTGTGAAAATACCACAATATTTAAAAGGCAAGGAGGATGTAGACTTTGACTCTAATCTGTAGGAAAAGGACAAAGGAGAAAGTCCTGCCTTTTGTCTCTCTCCTAAATGGCACCATTTCCCTTTCATCACCTGTCTTCCCAGCCTACCTGTACACCTGAGCTCATCATCCTCTCCCCAGGGGTCTGAGACTCCCACACCTGCACCTAGTCCCCTTTCTATTATGTGCCAGGCTCCTTCCTACAGTACATCTAATGACAATATACCCCACCCAAACTATACTCCTGGGTTCTTTGTTAGCACTAATGCTAAAATAGTATTCTGATTTAATCATCAAGGTTGAGAGAAAGAGATAGCAGCCCATGGGTTTGGAAGGTCCTCACACCTTCCTCTGCATCTATACACCCTGAAACTCATGAGGGTCTTCACCATGACAACAGCCTCATTATGCTCACAGTGAAGGTGAAAGGGGAGGCATCTCATACTTCCCTCTGTTCAGGCACAACGACCCTGTGGGAATGAAGATTGTCCATAAGACTCTCAAATTTGTCCATGTGATTCTGGGGTGGAGGGAGGTTGGGAGGAGGATCCTATAACAAATGAAGTGAAAAACTCAAGAACAGAATGACTGAATACTTCTCTGGCTTTGAACTCCTCACTTGCCAATTATTTTTCACTAGGACACACAACCAGGCAAGTTAAACACAACACTATTGCTTCTGTACCACATGTGTTTCACTTAATCTTCAGGACAGCCCTATGAAGTTAGTATGGTTACTAACTCTCTTTTTTTCAGATGAGGAAACAGGTTTCTAAAGGCTAATAACTCAGCCACAGTCACTCAGCAACTCTGATCCACAGCTAAGTTGTTAGTCCCATTTTAGATGGCTTCCTTCACAGGAGCCACTGGAATGAATGTGACAAACACGGGGAAAATGATGATCCACAGAGGAGCTATTCTGACAACTAACTAAAGACTAGAGAATGGAAAAATTCTGCAGACTGGCTAACCAACTTGCAGGATTAGTCTATACACAAGGATTGAAAATAAGAAAGTGTAAGAAATGAGAATTTTTTTATTGTTAGGGGAAAGATCAAGAAAAGAATCAGTTGGTCACATAATCTTCCCTGTACTTATTTCTCATCTCTGTTACTTTTCCACGGTGATCAGCTGGGCAAAACCCCAGGCCACTGATCATCTTCAATACTTGGAGGGATCCTACACACAACTTCTGGCCATGAACATAAAAAAACATTTGGATTGGTCACTTCCTGCTTCAGAATGCTTTTGCGTATCCTGACCTTTCTGCCTCCTGGGGTTACCTTGGTGTTTTTCACTGTTTGGATCTGGATTCTGGATTTTTTTTTTTAAGATTTTATTTATTTGACAGAGAGAAACACAGCCAGAGAGGGAACACAAGCAGGGGGAGTGAGAGAGGGAGAAGCAGGCTTCCCGCCAAGCAAGAAGCCCCATGCAGGGCTTGATCCCGGGTCTCCAGGATCATGACCTGAGCCGAAGGCAGTCGCTTAACCAACTGAGCCACCTAGGCGCCCCTGGCTTCTGGATCTTACTCAGACTTCACTCCCCAGCTGATTGATAAAATCTCTACTGGGAGCACCACTTATCCTCAAACTCGACACTGACAAGCTAATCTAGCTTCATTCCCAAATAACTTCTGACACTCATACTCCAGTTGACTAGATATGAAAACAACAATTATCTTTGATGCTTCATTCTCTTCCACAAAATTTAGCCAATAACCAATTGGTGTGACTTACAAAATATCTCTTTAATCCATTGTCTTTCAAATATCAGGACCAACATTTCTAGTTCATACCCTCATTTTCTTCTTCAGACATTATCACTGGCTCCTCTCATCTCTTGTCTGACTTTCAGTCACTCCCACCTCTTCCTTGCCGTCCATCCTGGGACCAGATTGCTCTTGGACAGCTTTACATTGTACTTTTCTTCATAAAAATGTTTAATTGTCCTCCATTCCTGAATCAGGTGCGTGTTCTTCAGCTCAGTTTCAGAATAGCTCCCTAGGAGGGCACAGTTGCAATTTTTCCTCCCCAGAAGCCAGTTCTTTTGTGGTAACTGCCTTTAAGATTCCTTGTGGGGACTCCCTCCTCACTAATCCATTTGGTTTGGTTGGCACTGATCCCTCTTTTTGGCTCTAGAAGTAGACACGTGACATACCCTCCAATACAAGTAATTGGTTCAGGGAGAGGCAGAAATGACTTACATCAGAACAATGAGTCTCTATTCTGAGGCTTTTGCCTAGATGTTTGACAGAGAAGCTCATTTTCTGTGGAAACCGTTAGAAATAACAACAATAAAAGATCGGAGCTGCCAGGAGTTAACAAGTATAGCATGTTGATGAAGCCAACAGAGAGAAGAGAGATGAAATTTGGAGAGCAAGGTGGGAGTCCCTGGACCCAGCTTTATTGAAGCCAGATCATCCCCTGTCTTTCTAGGGAAGTGGGCCAGTGCATGTCTTTCCAAACTTTGTCCAGTTTTACTTGCACTGCAGTGACCTTCCATCTAAAGAATTCTGACCAATACGCCTTCCATTTATCTTTTTGAATGTCTCCTTCTATCCTTCTACAATTATGTTAAACTATTTCTCTTGTCTTAAAGTACAATGATTTTACACATCTGTGTTTTGCTCCTGTTGTTCTATCTGGGACACAGTCTGCAGTCATTTCCACCAGCCCAATTTTTTAAGGTCTCTTTCAGATGTTAACTCCCATCTGGTGTCTTTTCTGCCCTTCATCCACATAGTGTTGGCCCCATTTGAATCTCCCCACTACCACTGAGACTTCTGTGCCATTCAATATTTAACATCCTTCATATATTAGATGCTCAATAAGTTCTTGTGTATTAAGTCAAACTAAAAAGGAGGGGGCTTCCCACATAGAAATGAAGTGACACTTGTTGGATTGAATTGTCTTTAAGTCCTAAGTAAAATAATAGAAAACAGCTTGTCCTTCCTCCATTAGATCTGGCTTTTGTTTCTTCCAGCAGATAGGCAGACATCTTCACTGTTACTTCCTTAACCACACATGCCACCGTAAACTACAATTCTGCAGCATAAAAAATTTTAGTTTGAACCTGTGGGAAGCAACAGTACTTCTGGTTATAGGAGGACATTTTATTTAATATTTATTGCTTCCTTTACCCAGAGACTTTGCTTTTCTTTTGTTGGGTCCTTATCGTGTTGGTTGCTTTTTTTCCCCTCAAATTCAAAGTTGTAGATTTATTGCACTAATAATATCAGTATTTCTGAGGCTTTTGTATTGCCTTCTTCTTTGGAGTACTGCAATTCTTTGAGCCTTGTTGGTTTTACTACGGCACTATTTGAAAGGAATATTCACTTGCATTTGGTGTTTATATAACACCTGCCAGTTGATCTTCTAAGTGATTTTCAGCTCCTCTGTGTAGGAGGAAAGTAACTACATTGTAGTCTGACTGAAAAGGTGCTCTTTCTATAAACATTAGCCTAAGTGCTTAAACACAAAAAATCCAATCCAGTGCCTTACATCTCTTTTCTATGTGATGCCACAGACTCACTTTTTGCCCCTTAAAATAGTTACTTTGAGGGTGCCTGGGTGGCTCAGTTGGTTAAGCCACTGCCTTCAGCTCAGGTCATGATCCTGGAGTCCTGGGATGGAGTCCCATATCGGGCTCCCAGCTCCATGGGGAATCTGCTTCTCCCTCTGACCTTCTCCCCTCTCATGCTCTCTCTCACTCTCTCTCTCAAATAAATAAATAAAATTTTTTAAAAAAATAGTTACTTCGATGTCACATAAACACAACCAATGGAATCAGACCTTAAATTCAAAAGAAATCCTAGGACTGAAATCCAGACTTTCTTTTCCTCCTCAATGCCATAGGCTACATCTTCTTGAAGAGCTGCTTTACTGTTAAGCAGAAAAAAAAGAAGCAGAGAATGTATGTTTGTCTTGGTAAGCAGCTTAGAAAAGAAACTAGATAGTCCATGCTCTTGTCCACATTCAGCTCATAGTATATTTGGGAAATGTTTTTTTTACTGACACTGAAGCATAGGGAACTCGTAAGTTTAGAGTTTTATGTGTATGTGATGTTTTTTGAACTAAATTTCTGAACTAAAAGGTTTACTGTTTTTACCCGAAATACACATTCACTGTTAAAAAGGCAAGATCCACAATGAAAAACTATTTTATCGCTATTTTATGGGCAAAATTTAAGAAATTTGGCATTCTGTATATTGGAGAAGATGTAGAACAACAGCATATCTTATATGTTGCGAGTAGGAGTGCAAATTGTTTCAACTACTCTGGAAAGTAATTTGGCATTATCTTGTATTATTGAACATTCACATACGCTGTGGCCTGAAACTATACTCCTTAGTGTATATCCAAAGGAACATGCACCAGGAGTTTTATACAAGAATGTTTATAGCAACCGTATAACAGCAATAGCCAAACAAAACCTGAAAACAACCAAAATGCCCAGAAACAGGGAAATGTACAAATTAATTATAGAATATTATGCAACAGTGAAAATGAATGAATTGGAACTCCAGGCATAGCATATATGAATCTTGGTAATATATGGTTAAACGAGGGCACTTGGGTGGCTCAGTTGGTTAAAGCCACTGCTTTCGGCTCAGGTCACGATCCTGGAGTCCCGGGGCTCCCAGCTCCACGGGGAGTCTGTTTCCCCCTCTGACCTTTTCCCCTCTCTTGCTCTCTCTCACTCTCTCAAATTAAAAAACAAAAAAACAAAAAAACAAAAAAACTTAAAAAAACAAAACATACCATTAAATGAGAAAGGCAAATTTTAGATTACATACAACATGATACCCTTTTAAGCAAAGTTCAAAACAATTAAATAAATATTTTGATTAAGCATACATTCCTATAAGGAATAAGAAAGCAAGATAATGGTAAAACCCAATTTTAGGAAAATGGTCATTTCTGGCAGGAATGCAAGAACATGCTATGGGGAGGAGGGCATGGGAGAATCAAATCATTGTTATTGTTCAAATTCTTGGATTGTGTAGTGGTTTCTGGGTATTACCAAGAAATAAAAGAAAATGAAAGAGAGCTATGAATGGGCCAATGATGGCAGTATGCCATTAACCAAGATTTAAGGTGAATCCAATTCTATGTAGGGAAGTCCAGAGTTAAAAAACAAAGGACAACAAGTAAATACAAAGATAAAAAAAAAAGAAAAAATCACCCTAAACTTTTCATTTTTAAGTAGCAGAAAACTCAACTATAGTGGCTTAAGCAAGAACCAGATTCCTTATATCTTTCTGGGCTGACATTCTTGGTGTTAGGACTTTCATTTTCATGAAAGGCTAAAAGCCAAAGGAGCATGCTGACCAAGGCTATCCTCTTTAAAAGGATTCCCCAAAGCCCCATCTAGCTTCTACTAGCCCATTCATTTACTTTTTATCTCTGCTTTTACTGCTCCTGCTGCTTCCAACTACCTTCTCTCAACTTTCCCTCTCTTTTCCACATTGCTTCTATTTATTGGCCCTCTTTGTTCCTGAGTATTCATGACTTCTATGTCTTTGCTTCCCTCTTTGTCCATTTCACTTTGTTCCCAAAATGAATGGTTCATTCTAATGCTGTAAGTTCAGAACTCCTTGAGAGAGATCTATTTAGCCAAAGCTCATATGCTGTCCCCCTAAATTGTCCCTAAACAGTGGGTTTGATTGGCTACCCTGGTTTATTCCCCTAGAGCCATATACAATAGTGAGGCCCCTTCAGGGATGATCTCTTCTGAAAAAGATTGTGAATATGGCAGATAGTCTAAAGTTTGACCCATCAAAGACAAGCCAGCTCATAATGTGTAGCTGACATATATGGTCAGCAGTATAGCCTAGAAGAGCATATATAAATGGTAAAGAAGAGAAAGGATTTCTACATCCTTATGGTAATGGAAAATGTTACAAACTCTTTTTAGAGAAATGTGTAAAGCATTCTTGAGGGAGATTCTTTTTTGAAAGAGGAAAAGAAAGGATGAGTCTCACATTACTATTATGGGTTTATCCCTCTTCAGGTATCTTTACTGTCATTTCTATGGGAGATTGGAGAGGAGAAATAAATATAGGTTTTAAGTCAACTTCCTAAACCACAACCTGGCTTCTGCATTTTGATGAGCTTAGTTCATTTCAACATCAGTTGCATCTTTGAAAGCGATATATTTTCACAAAATAAAACTTTAAAAAAACTTTAAAAGAGGTGAATTTTGGGAAAGGCCAAGTCTGAACACTACTGAAGACAGGGCTAATTTATGGCTTCACTGTATGGGGACGAACTCATGCCCTGGAAACTTTGCTGTGACTGACCAGCATCAATGGGTTTTTCCAGATATACGTTGCACCTGGGAAAGAAATGAAGACTAATTTTCTAGACAGTTGAATCATATTTTCAGGAGGGCTGAAGTGGGTAAGAAAAATCAAGAAACTCAGCTCAAGTGGGTCAAGCAAGTAGCATTTGTTGTCTTGTTAATTATCTCAGTGTTATTTTTTTTTTTAAGTAGCATCATTAACACAACCACAGAACAAGCAGCAGCAAAATCCTCAAAACAAAAAAGTAGTAAATTCAAATGCTTCTTCCCCTCATCTCTTTCCGACACTCTTCTTTTCCTCAGAGGTATAACAGGCTGTACTAAATCATTTACACTTGCTCAGCTGGTTGCTGCTCTAAAAGATGGGATACGTTTGCAGGGCAGTTACAAGAGGATAAATATTTAGCCTTTGGGTGTGGGATGGGAATTTAATCTGAGTGAGGACAGTGACCCATTTGAGATTTAAATACATGATCTTGCCTCTAATCCAGGGACACTATATGGGGAAAAATCAACAGGCCACCAGATAGTATATATCTACTTAAGTATTTATTTACTGTTTTCTGTAGTGGGTTCGGTATTATGGCATGTGTTAAGGATGGAGGAGTGGATTGGGATCAGCAATCAAAAAGTAGAAGCACCATTTATTAACTGGCAATCTAGTTAGGTAGATAAGATAGATAACGAAGCAAATTATAAGGTAGAATGCCGGTGATTCGCAGCCTTAACTATACATTGGAATCACTTGGGGAGCTTTAAAAAAATACCAGCATTGATATTGATTATACAATGTACTTAGTATATAGTAAAGTATTTGTCCAGTAAGGACTGAAAGTCCTAGTTCTTGTTTTCAACATTAGCACTGAGTTCAATGGTTCAACATTTAGAGTCACCTGGAGGACTTTTAAGAGTCCTTGCACCCAGCTCAATAACATGAGAATCTCTGGGAATGGGATCCAGCCATCAGTATCTCTTAAAGTTCTCCAAAGTTGAGAACACATCTTCAGAGAAATTCATAGCAAGGGTAAAAAAATAATGTCTGGTGCAGTCAAGAAGATCCCATAAAGAAGGGCCTAGATATTTCTAGCACAGAAGAAGAGGGTAGACTTTCATGTGGTGATAAGCATGGGCAAAAGCACAGAGCTGGGACTGAGGCGGACAAGACCCCAGAACACAAGCTACACAACATTAGGATGCTCTTGTTTGAGAAGGGTGAAAATACATTTGGAAAGACAAGGTAAATAGAAAGAGGGATTTAAAAGTCATACTGCACACCTATTAGAATGAGGAAAATCCCAAACACTGGCAACACTAAATGCTGGTGAGGATGTGAAACAAGAGGAACTCTCATTCACTGCTGGTGTGAATGCAAATTGGAACAGCCACTTTGGAAAGAAGTTAGGTGGTTTCTTACAATTTATGATACATTTCAGCAACTGCACTCATTGGGATGTACCCAAATGAGATGAAAACTTATGCCCACACAAAGCCTGCACACAGATGTTTACAGCAGCTTTATTCATAATAGTGGAAACTTGGAAGTAACCAAGATGTCCCTTAGTAGATGAATGGATAAATAAACTGTAGCAAATCCAGACAATGGAATATATTATTCAGTGTTAAAAAGTACAAAAAGACATGGAGAAAGCTTGGATGCACATTACTAAGTGAAAAAAGCCAATTTGAAAGGTTGCATGATATATGATTCCAACTATATGACATTCTGGAAAAGGCAAAACTATGGAGAAAGTAAAAGGGCCAGTGGTACCCTGGAATTAGGGAAGAAGAAGAGGGGGAAAAAAGCAGAGAACAGAGGATTTTAAGGCAGTGAAACTCTTCTATATGTTACTACAATGGTGGATACATGTAATTGTATATTTGTCAAAATCCAAAGAATGTGCAACATCAAGAGTGAACCCTAATATAAATTATGGACTTTGGATGATAATGTGTCAATGTAGGATCATCAATTTTAACAATTATCACTTTGGCACAGATTGCTGATAATGGAGGAGGCTGTGCATGTGTGAGGTCAAGGAATGTATAGGATCTCTTTACAATTTCTGAATTTTGCTGTGATGCTAAAACTACTCTAAAAAATAGTCTATTTTTTGGGACGTCTGGGTGGTTCAGTCTGTTAAATGTCTGCCTTTGGCTCACGTCATGATTTCAAGGTCCTGAGATCAAGTCCAACATAGGGGTCCTTGCTCAGAGGGGAGCCTGCTTCTCCCTCTGCCTGCCACTCCCCCTACTTCTGCACTCTCTTTTTCTGTCAAATAAATAAAACTTTAATAAATAAATAAATAAATAAAAGTTTATTTTTAAAAATGGCAGGAAAAAGTCAGGATGAGGAGTTGAAGGTCTGGATTAGAAGCAGCACAGTGTTCTTACATCTCTTGAGCAGGGGACAATGTAGTAAGAGCAATGTTCTAAGAATACCTTCGGGGCCCTGGGTTGTCTCAGTCTGCCTTCAGCTCAGGTCATGAGCTCTGGGGTTTCCTGGATCAAGACCCATGTGGGATCTCCTCCTCCTCCTCTCTCTCTCTCTCTCTCTCTGATAAATAAATAAATAAATAAATAAATAAATAAATAAATAAATAAAATATATTTTTTTTAAAGAACACTTTTTCATGGTGTATAGAGTGGATCAAAACAGCAAGATGAATGGCAACAATATAAGAAGCAAAATGACGAGTGAGGGTTGAAGATATGATTATCTGAGACTCAGTAGGTAGGAAGTTTTAATATTTAACATCTCCTCATCTTCAGCCCTGTGGTTCTCCTTTCATTATATGATAAAGTAGTATTGGAATTATCTTAAAGAGAAGGGGGAAAGTATGAAAGACGAGTTCAAATGTGTACTAGGTTCTGAAAAATCTGTGCTTCAGAATGAGGCTAGAAAGCGGCATATGGGAAGCACTTGAGTACATTAAAAAGCCACCATGTGAATTATTTTAAAAATCTAATTTGCAAAGGCCATTGACATTGCTTGGGTGCATTTGTAAATCAGGCAGTCGCTAAGTCATCTTGAACAGCTAAAGCTATAATTTCCATGAAAAGGCTCAAAATATTAAAACATTAATTGAAAAAGAGCACTTTGAAAATCCTGTTTGCAGAGTTCATTCAGCTGGGCAGGATAGGGTCAGGCTAGTTTTTCATCTGCAGGGTAGGCTAAGCCTTTTTGCATGATTGCCCTGGAAAACAAATCTTTCATATTGTAAATGGATGACTCCTTGGTCTGTTTGCTTTATTAAAGTCTATTGCAGTCCTTTTTATTTATTATGCTCTCAGTTTCTACTAAACTCTCAAACTTGAATATAAAATATCCCATGTTATTTAATCTGCTAGCTATTGCTTATCCCCTTGTCTCAGGAAGCCAGGGCTGGCAGATTCAGTTTTTATTGTAATGGCCATAAAGTGTCTGTGGCATCTGTGATGGGGATCAGCCTGGCAGGACGGGGATCTGCTGTCTCCTGTTCTTCTCCTGTGGGTGGGCAGGATGCTCCCCAAGCGCTCCCTCCCCAACAGCCCCTGCCAAACCTTAGATCACCTTTAGAGAACAGAGGGTAACTCAATGTCAGCAACTCACACAGGCTAATCTTTCCTCTGAGGCAGGTGACAAAAGCTGCTGAGAACAGAACACTGACTCTGGGCTCCTTCTCTGAAGGTCTTTGCTATTTCAAGCTCAGGTAGGTCATGCACATAGTGTCTTAATTAGAGCAGACACTACAAAGTCTGGAAGGGAATGGAAAAAAGGAAAGACCTGTATGCCTCTTCTAGCTCGGGTACTTTACATTAGCGTAGTTTATTCTCCTACCATCTTAGGAGAGAAGAAACATTATTTCCCTCATTTAATAGGTGAGAAAAATGAAGGTGTAAGGAAATAAATTAACCAGCAGGCAGGCATGCTGATAGGTTATTGGTAAATGGCAGAAGAGGGGGGCTAATCTAGACCCACCCAATTTCAGACCCTGAGTACTTTTCACTCCACTAATTCTTGTCTTGGTTTTGTTACCAGGCCCGTCTGGACCTGCCAGTGCTCTGTGCCTCTTATCTGTGTGACCCATTCCTGCATTACTTCTGAGGTCCTTGCCTGAATGGCAGAGCCCAAGGACTCACCCAAGGAAAGTTACTTCCCTGTCACTCCCAGACTGCAGGTCCGCTAGGAAGTCCTCATTCTTGTCACACCCACGGATTTTTGTCAGTGGTAGGATTAATTTAGCTCATTAAGCACCTTCCCATTAGGCTTGTGGCTTACGTGTCAAAATCTGATGACTAATATTTTATGAATTACAGTGATGTGCTATTTCTTTGATCCCTTTTCATAGACCATGTTATGGCCATCTGGACACTTCCTTCTCTTGGATTTTTTGGGATGGCAGCCAAAGCAAGTACAGAATGCTGAACAGATCAATATAGTTAAGCACATTACCATAATCCACAGACATTAAAACGTCAATACCTCATTCCCCTGACAAAGCTTATATCAAACAGAAGCCTTGATGGCACAATAGATAGTTCCATTAGGCTTTCACCTCTGGGAATGGGTTTCAACAGGGCCTAGGTCACTTGAGAAAGATGAGTTTTGTGGTGTTAACTTTGCCAAACTTTATTTATTGGCATTTGGGCTCCAATCGCAATCCAATCACTTTGGCAACTTTTCATTACCAAGGAGGTACTCTCCACACTTGTCTCATCAAACACAGCAATTCATTTCAGCTCTGTGTGACTAATATCCTATTCTATTAAAAACACCTGCAAACATTAGACTGTGAGGCTTCATACAAAACCATATCAGTATGTTAAGCCAAGACATGAAGAATTTTAAAACTCAATGAATATTTCTCTGGAACTTAATTTGTGTGCACAGCACTGCTCTAAGTGCTGGAGGTGGCATAGGGTTATACAATAGATTAGGGGCTTCCTCTACAGAATTTATGCTGTAGGTGGGGAGACAGATAAGCAAATATATACATAAAGTAAATTCAGGGAACTATAGATGCTATGAAGAAAGCAGATCTGGAAATATAGTGTAGGGTGGTGAGGGAGGGCTTGCTAAGAAGCTGGATCCAATATGTGGAGAGAGGAACAGAAAGAGAAGTTCAGAAGTTGTGGTCTCAGAGGCATTCTAGGTGGAATAGGAAGTACAATGGGCTGTGGTGAGAATGAGCTTAATTCATGCGAGGAACAGACATAAGGCCAATGAGGACCTTGAAGTCAAGCTGAAGCTGGCACGGGCTAGATCATATGGAGCCTTCCTAGACATGATGAAAGACATGGGGAGTCACCGGAAGGTCTAAAGGGGGGAAGTGACATAATTTTTTTATTATTTCATTTTAGTTTAATATTTATATCATTATTAATCATGAACCATGTTTTAGAAAAAAAATGTTCTGGCTAGGTAGTCGTTCTCAGCATGGGGTGATTTTGCCTCCCAGGGGACATTCGTTAATATGTGGAGACACTTTTGGTCATCACAACTGGGGAGTGCTACTGACATCTAGTGGGAAGTTGCTAAACATCCTATAATGCCCAGGATAACTCCCAGGACACACAGCTAGTCTAAAATACCAGTAGTGCTGTGGTTGAGAATCCCTGAGCTATGTATGGCACGGAGAACAGATTATTCAGAAAGGGGGAAGAGTAGAAGCAGAAGGCTAGGACAGTAACCGATGAGAAATTATGGTTATTTGGACTAGGATATTAGCAGGAGGGTTGCAGAGAAGTAAAGTGACTCAGGATATATTTTGGAGATAAACTTGAGAGGACCCGCTGATAAAGCCGGCTGTAGGAAGTAAAGGAAAAACGAGTCAAGGATGCCTCGCAGGTTTTCACTCTGAACAACTGGGTAGGTGATGCTGTCACTTATCAAGATGAACAGGATAGGCAAGGAATAGTTTGAAAAGGAAAAGATCAAGACGTTTATTTTGGGCGTGTTAAATATAGGATCTGTTAGACTTCTCAGTAGTGATATCAAGTGAGAGGCTGAGTATATGAATCTGAAATAAAGGTAAGGGTCAGTTATTCAGCATGGAGATAAATTTAAGTCTGTGGGACTTGAGAGGATGACTAAGAGAAACAGAGAGGACAGTGCAGCCCTCTCCGATATTTAGGGACCAAACTGAGAAGGGAGATCAGCAGTAGACTGAGAAAAAGGTGTTAGAGAAGGAAGCAAAAGGGAAACCAGGTGAATGCGGTATCCTTGACGATAAGGAAGGAAAGGGTTTGCGGAATGGAGCTGTCGTCTATGCTGAATGTTTCTGAGAGGTCACATAAAATGAGAGAAAGAAAAAAGAAAGACCTTGAATTTGGCTGATTCAGTTTGGCCAATAATGTAGTGACAGACCAGAGTAGTTCTGGTGACATGGCTGATCCTGAATCCTGATTGGAGTGGGTTGAAGAGAGCATGTTCAGAGAGCATGTTCAGATGTAATCAAAGAATACGAATTCTTTCGATAAATATTGCTTAAAAGAGGAGATAAATGAAATGGTGACAGAATTCTAACTGTAGAATAACAAATGAGGGTGTTTTTCCCCCTACTTGATTCCTCCCTTTGTAAGTTGCAACGCAATATGTTTACATATGAAATTAACCGGTAATAATATAAACAGATAATTTCATGATTTTCTAGGCATTGGTTTATAACACAAACATTTTATCAACAGAACTCCATTTCATGAGTGAAACTAAAATAAAACATTCCAGAAACACTGAACAAGCATGAAAGCTTCTGAACAGTTTTTCTAAGAATGTATTTGGAAAACCACTAAATAAAGTTCATTTAGTTTAAACAACATTTCATGAGCCAGTCAGTAGGGGGATAAACTTGTCCTCCCAGTAAATTCCTTCCCCTGAACCTGAAATTATAGCAAGAATTTAATCTTGCTGCTGACACTTCTTAGTTCTTTGTGCAAGTTGCTTCATCTCTTGACACACAAGATTCCTCATTTATAAACTAGTAGAGGTTAGTATGAAGATTAAATGAAATAATACACACAAATTGTATGTGTCCCCACATGGGGCCTGTCCCCTCCTTTCTTTCTGGCACCTTCACTCCAGGACTTTCTGACTGAGGCTAGCCTTGCAGTGATTTTGTGTGAGAGTATCATATGTGGCAGTGCTGGTCATCATGGCAAGTTCTGTTTTTTCCCCTGCATCTCACCTGTGATGTTTTCCCACCTGAGCTAGTACACAGTCGAGAATGCAATGGAATTTGCCTACACTTACTGCCTATTACCTTGAAGCTTCTATAAGCAACACTAACACCAAAGCAAGATTTATTTCTGTGGTTTCTGAATTTCAGTGTACCAAACATTGTGAATTACCAAAAATATGTAAGCTATGATGAATTCAAAGGGAGAACACCAAATTTTTGTTTCAGAGGTTAGATACAGCCAGGAACATAAGCAGTTACTCTTCCTCAATCATTCAACCACAAACAGAAGATTTCGCTAAGAAATAAGGGGGGGGGGAGACCCAAAATTACAACAGTAACTCTTGAATTATTTATATAAGTAGAAGTGAGAAAGTCTCTTCAAATCTAAAAAAATTGCTACTGGCCTAGCATTTAGATTTTCAAAGGGAAAAGAACTTATTTCTTGATTGTATTTTCTTGTCAAAAATGGGGATTGCTAGGAGAAATCCATAAAGATAAGCAAAGTGTAATCATGAAATCTTTTGTATAATTTAAGTAAAGCAATCAGTCCTCATACACCAAACCATAGGCCTATAGAGTTCACCAGTTCAGAAGAACTGATGTAGTCACAAATGTATCATTAGAATGAGCTAAAGATTTCTGGTTTTGCTTATTTTTAGACAATGCTGGGAATATCTTCCCATGTTCATCTTTTGGTGCTTCCAATGAATGGATGCTGATAACTCACTCCAAGTCCCCAGATTTTTTTCTGACCACAAGTATTTTGGAAATTTATTTCTAATTGAGTTGCCTAGACTTTCCCCGTCTCTTTGCATACATTTAGGGTATAAATCTGATGTGAACATCTTAATAATTACCTCATTTTTAGCTTTATTTCTGTGAAATTCCCAAGTTCAATCCAGTATTACACTGATTTAAATGAACAAAAGACATCATTAAGTCATAGACTAGAGTTGAAAGAAAGGTGACAAAGCCAGAGGCTCATCTTTTTCTCAGCAATGTCTACAACCAGTGGTCATCTAGATTTCTTTTCTACCCTACAGAGATCTAGAGGTGAATATACAACTAAGGAGCTCATGCTGACTCCAGTCTGTTTGAATGGCTCTAAATTCATCCTCTGAAGCCACTCAAAACGAAACTAATTTCCTTTTCTAGGCAGGCATTGCCCATAACATAACTCAGCTCTGCCTAGTACAGAGTGAAAGCTAGGGGGACCAGAGGTGAAGAGAAGCTGGTTGCTATGGGAAGGTCACCAGGCACAAAAGGAAGTACCCTTGCTTAACCTGTGAGAAGAGTATAGGTGAGTGGGGATCGTGGGAGTAGTCAATGTCCTTTGTTATTTCTAAACACTTATTAAGTCATGGTTTGAATCCTATGCATAGACTGAAGGATGTATGCGATTTCAGGCTCAGTTATAGCTGTTAACAGGTGAGCATCACACTTTTGTCCTTTCCAGTCTCAAATTCCCCACTACCACTCTGCATTTCTTACCTTGGAGCCTGAACATTCCAGAACACCATCTATGTGAATATCCCGCGCTGTTCCCAATGGAGGGGGGATAATGCTCTTGCATTAGAAGAAAAATTGTCATGGACATTCTGACCTATGTCCAACAACCTTGCTAGGGCAGTTTCAACAATGAAAGAATCCCGTCTTCAAACACAGAGCTCACTTGGCCTTTTGAAATATGAAGTCAGAGTCAGGCAAGACCAACCAGGGTCTGGCAGCAGTTTCTGTCATGAAAGTCTCTTTTATATAAATTGTCTTCTTAGGGAGCTTCCAAACTCATGGAGGTGGGAAGTGATAACAGAAAGTCCACAACCTTTCCCACATTACCAGCATCCTCAGTACAAGACTTCTGATACAGACATTAACAATAAAGCAGCAGAAAGAGAAATTAAGAAAACAATCCCATTTAAAATTACACTAAAAATAGTAAGATATCTAAGAATAAACTTAGCCAAAGAGATGGAAGATCAATATCCTGAAAACTATAAAATACTGATGAAAGAAACTGAAGACAACAAAAGGAGTAGAAAGACATTCCATGCACATGAATTGGAAGAACTAATATTGTTAAAATGTCCTTACTACCTAAAGCAATCTACATATTTAATGCAATCCCTAAAAATACCAACAGTATTTTTCACAGAACTAGAAAAAACAACCCTAAAATTTGTATGAAACCACAAAGACCCCAAATAGCCAAAGCAATCCTGAAAAAGAAAAACAAAACTGAACGTATCACAGTCCAGACTTTAGGTTGTATTACAAAGCTGTAGTAAGATGGCATACAAACAGACACATAGATCAATGGAACAGAATAGAAAACCCAGATATAAGCCCATAATTATATGGTTAATTAATCTTCGACAAAGGAAGAAAGAATACATGATGTTATCAGTTGGGACAATGTTTCTTCAACAATGGTGTTGGGAAAACAGTCTCTTCAACAAATGGTGTTGGGAAAACTGGACAACTGCATCCAAAAGAATGAAACTGGACCACTTTCTTATACTACACATAAAAATAAACTCAAATGGATCAAGGACTTAAATGAGAGACTTGAAACCATAAAAATCCTAGAAGAGACTACAGGCAGTGATTTCTCTGACATTGGCAAACCAACATTTTTCTAGATATATCCCCTGAGGTTATGTAAATAAGAGCAAAAACATATAAATATAATAATTGGGACTACATCAAAATAAAAAGTTTCTGCACAGCAAAGGAAATGACCAACAAAACTCCCATTCAGGCAATCTACTGAATGGGAGAAAATACTTGCAAATGACATATCCAATAAATGGCTGGCATCCAAAATCTATAGAGAACTTGTCAAACTCAAGACTCCCAAAATGAAAAATCCAATCAAGAAATGGGCAGAAAAAACAAACAAACAAACAAAAAGAAATGGGCAGAAGAGGGGTGCCTGGGTGGCTCAGTTGGTTAAGCGACTGCCTTCGGCTCAGGTCATGATCCCGGAGACCCGGGATCGAGTCCCACATCGGGCTCTCTGCTCGGCGGGAAGCCTGCTTCTCCCTCTCTCACCCCCCCCTGCTTGTATTCCCTCTCTGGCTATGTTTCGCTCTGTCAAATAAATAAAATCTTTAAAAAAAAAAAAAAAAAAAAAAAAAAAAAAAAAAAAAAAAAAAAAAAGAAGTGGGCAGAAGACACAAACAGACATTTCTCCAAACAAGACATCTAGATGGACAACAGACTCATGAAAAGATGCTCAACATCACTCAACATCAGGGGAATGTAAATCAAAACTAAAATGAGGTATCACCTCATACCTGTCAGGATGGATAAAAGCCACAACATAAATAATAACAAGTGCTGGTGAGGATGAGGAGAAAAAGGAATCCTCTCGCACATTTGGTGGGAATGCATTTTGGAACAGCCACTCTGAAAAGCACTATGGCATTTCCTCAAAAAGTTAAAAATAGAACTACCCTCTCATCCAGTGATTATGCTACTGGGTATTTACTGCAAAAATACAGAAACACTAATTCAAAGAGATACATGCACCCCTATATTTACTGCAGCATTACTCAAATAGCCAAATTATGGAAGCAGTCCAAGTGTCCATCAACAGATGAATACATATAGAATATTATTCAGCCATTAAAAAATGAAATCTTACCATTTACAACAACATGGCTGGATCTAGAGTGTATAAAGCTAAGTAAAATAAATCATCCAGAGAAAGACAAATACCATATGGTTTCACTCATATGTTGAATTTAAGAAACAAAGCAAATAAACAAAGAGAAAAAAATTGAGAGAGAAACAAACCAAGAAACAGATTCTTAACTCTAGAAAACAAACTGATCATTACCAGGGTTAGGAAAGTTGGGAAATGGGTGAAAAAGGTGAAGGACCTTTCGCTTATGATAAGCACTAAGAAATGTACAGAAGTTTTGAATTACTATATTGTACACTTGAAACTAATGTAACACTGTATGTTAACAATGCTGGAATTAAAATGAAAAACTTAACAATAACAAAAATGACCTATGATACAAAAGCTACAAAAGCTCTAAGTAAAACTATTCATTATTTGGGGGGTGTTTCTCCATTTTGGCCATATTTACTTTCTATCTGCCTTGGCATCATTTTACTTTCTTAAAAAAATTTTTTTTTAGTTTTAAATCTAAAAAATAGGTTTTTTTTTTAGTTTTAAAATTTTAGAAATTTTAAGTTTCCAGATGTGTGGATTAATTTTTAAGCCTTGAGATAAAAGTCAATTCATAGCAATTTAGTAGTGTCTAGTGATTCTCAGGATTTTCATACTCAAGTCCTTTTAACAGGTTAAGACTGTTTCTGGATTTCCACATTATCAGTGCAGATAGTTAGTATCCACTGGTTGAGAAATCATATAATGCCAAAAGTAGAAGCATGTGAACACATCACAACAGCAACTGAACAAATTCACTAGTTTGAAAGACAGTACAAATACATGAGTCATATTAAACATACACAGGAAGTGCTTGCTGTGCATATGAATGAGCCAATCCTTTAATTCAGTGGCTGCTCAGGAGTCTGTCTCCATTCTTTCCTCACAGTCCACCTCCCCAAAGAGACTACCTTAAAGCACTGATTTTCTTCTTAAACATTGTCCCAACTGATAACACTGGTTTTGCCCAGAATGCAAGATACCTCTTCTGGCTTGACCTCCTTAGATCCTAAGTTAAAACCACAGAATTTGGAGCTACTTTCCATCAGTAGAAACCTAATTTTACCATCCAATTCCCCAATAAGAAACCCAAGGCCAAGGCACAGGCCATGAAGAGTAGGTCAGAATCAGGTCCTTCCTATGGCATTATGGTGCCCAGTCCCTGCCTATGTCTTGTGATAGAACAGCCAGGCCTACATCCTGAGCACTGGCTACACCCTGAGGCCTGAAGATTTCCCAGTGTGTCAGGTTGTGTCCTGCTTTTAGCACTCTACTCATTGAACTCCTCTTGCCCACAATTATCTGGAAAAAATTTGGTGCATTTTAAGAACTTAGTAAGAGCAGAATCTTCCTATGAAGCATCTTTAGACCGAAACTTCTCTTGTGCTTTTACTGTAGAAAGAATAATAATAATGGCTAACATTTATTAAGTACTTATTACATGTTAATGTTACAAATTATATCTCACTCAATTCTCAGAACATTTTACGCCATAGGAACTATTATTTATCTCTAGTCTGAAAATAAGAAAACTGAAACTCAGAGATTAAGTAATTTTTAAGAAGTGCCTAGAAATGAGGTGCCTCCCTGACAGAGTAAGTTAATTATCCACATGCTTAAGCACTGTGTTATATTGATGTATTATATAGTTGTTGATGTGTATCATCTATAACATGGGAATATAATTATGCTTGATATTTGTCTTTCTTTCCCACTAGACTGTAAGTGCCTCAGAACAAGGGTTTGTGTTTAATTTTTTTTCTCTCTATACCTAGTAGCTTCTGGCAGAGAGTAAGTTCTCAATAAGCATTTGCAGAATGAATGTATGAATGAAAGAATAATTTTTTCATAGGTGGTCCTTAAAGTGCATTTCCAAAACAGTTCATGCATAAAAATTCCATGATAAATGAGAAGGCCAGACTAGTGATTTATGTGCCTGAATAATGACTTCCCCAAATACACACTACAGATTGTTGACAAAAATGTCAGACAATTAAAAGGCTTTATATATTAGTAAAATCAAATACTTCTACAGATCACTATGAAAATATCAGATTTCTCTCTCTTCTTTTCTTGCTAAGGCAGAAATGGGAACAAGAGAGGAAACAGGGAACAGTGGAAGTACTATCAGAATGGAGGCCAGGTGAAAGAGCCCCAGTCTTAGCTCCCTGTGAAATGCAGGCATAGGACACAGCCCGTAAAAACAGTTCTTAACATTTTCTTAACAAGATATACTTTTAAATGATTTCTAAGGCCTTTTAAATGCAAATACTCTGGGATTCTGAATTCATCTCTAAAATTTGGCCCATGCGCTGATCCAAAATGCAAGTCATAGGAAAAACCTTGGTTATGCTAGATTTCTTCAAAGTATATATTTTCTATAGTACAGATTTGAAGCCACTCTTTAAAAGACAGAAAATGAAAATCTGTAGAATGAAAACTAAACCTATGCTTCATTTCCAGGGGCAGGGCCCTCAAAGATTTTGTGTTGGTGGTACTGAGAACTAGGGAAGCTCTCACCTATAGTGGTCATCAGTCAGCAAGAGCTAACAGATGCTCTGACCTGGAGTTAACCCTCCAGCCCACTTTAGTCTGCCTATCTGTCAAGTGTGGGCTGGGAGCTCATCAAAGGTCTCTTCCAGGGCAAATGCTCCGGATTTCACACACTAATGAAATCAACTCATGATTTCCTTTTATACAACCACCAGTGCAAGTGGGCACCACATAAAAAGCCCCTATACAACATGTCACTCCTTTTCCCACTACCTTTCTATCAATGCTGTAGCTTTGGTCACAGCCATCATCTCCATGACTGCTAAAGTTCGAAGTCTTTCTTTCTTTTGACTTTAATTCCCTCCATCACCACCAATCCTTCAATTTTTTTGGACGATTGGGAATGATCTGAGGAAAGGCCAATAACATTTATGTCATCTTCTAGACATGAATCGGGGGATTCACATCCCTTCCTTACAATGACAGAAATAGTACATATGTATTTAAAATATGACTTTCTTTGGGGGGGAGTCTTAATTTCATGACCAGTTTATTTGGTTTGAGATTTGAAATTATCTTGAGTTTTTAGTTTTCATGATTTTATCTTGAAATATATTTTGCTTAAAAAATACAAGTAATAAAAATTTAGTGTTTTGAATTAACCATAAATGAATATTATTTAATTTATGAAGCTCACAGCACACAAATTCCTGACAGATATTTTTGGACAACTCATGTCAGCTATTCTCAATATCATAAGTTTCCTTTATCCTCTACCATTTTCCTTTTTAAACTTCTTAGATATATTCACAGAATTTCACATTTCTTCCACAAGCTGTTTTAATTTGCATTTTTCTCAATGACTAATCTAACATACCAGATAGGAGATTCCTATTTTTTCCATCTTAGTAAATGCTAACGAAGTATTTTGTTTTGTTTTTTTGAAGTCTGAGAAACTAGCCATAATAGACAAGAAATAAAGAGTCCAATGTCTGCATATTCTTGTTCTCAACAGGGCCATATTTTTGAGATTATCCATTTTGCAAAATGGCTGTCCATGTTTCTATTCCAGTAACTTTGCTGTAATGGAAAGTCATACAAGTGTTGCCAGAATCAATATTTTAAATTCTTATGTTAGTTTCAGACAGCAGAATTCACAGTGGTAATGCTACATACCATGTGTTTCCACTTGAAATTATCTGAGATTCTTATTTGTAGTTGTGCTGAAAGATGGTGTGATTCTGAGTCTCCTTTTCTCCCAGAGACTTTATTGCCTTGTTTTTTAGAAGAAGGAAATTTCTTATTTGTAAGACATTGAGAAATTATTCTATTTCTCTGAATTTTTACTAGGAAGAGGGAAGCAGTTATCCATTTCTGTTTCTTCTCTTGTCACATTAGTTGCCAAGCTAATCCTCCTTGTGCTTCCAGCGGACATTTGTCTCCCAGTTATTTATAGTCAACTAACGATCACTCCTCCAGAGCTTGGTCTATGTTCCACATGTTTTGTCATAATAAGGCAGTCAGTTGGCAAGAAAATTCAATGAGGAAACCCCTGAAAAACTGGCTTCAAGATATTCCATGTTTATTGTTGGTTAGAAATAGGACACAGGAAGTACTCATTCTGCACACATCATCAGTAACACATCAGGGATTTATAATAAATGGAGGCATCCCCATGTGAATAGTAGTCTAGTTTCCTAAATGTAGGCCATATGTGTGACTGCACTTTTGCCATTGGTGTTTACATACCATAAGTAAATCTTGCATCTGGAAGATGGGATAAGTCTTCTAGAAAACTCTTCTGACTGTGCCTGTAGAAACCACAAAGTTCAAAGGGGAGCCAGGAGGTGAGGCTGGGGGAACAGCAAAGATGGGAAGAGAAACTGTATCAATTTGTAGAAGGAAAGAGACAAGTAAATGTCCTGACTTTATATCTGAAAGAGTCATTGAGATTTCTTGAGAAGTTATGCATAAAGACCTCAGACTGAGAGTAGGGGTAGATAGAGGTTAAACAGACACCTCCACACTAAGAGAAATAAGCAAAAACCATTTCTAAAGCTGGAGAACAAAAGACTAACACATCCATTTAGTAGCATTTATTGAGAACCTATTGCACATAAGTTAGGAGAAGTAGACCCCTGTCCAGGCCAGCCAAACCTTGTATCTCTTCCCCCTGTCCACAGTGACTACACTAGAGTGTGTGATATATGTCAAGCCAATGAGAGTACTTCCTTAGGACTTTTGTAGCTGGAGCTGCCTGGGAAGAATACTTTTTCATACCTAACTGAGAACTTATCAGGATGTTAGCATAAATCTGGACATCATTAGAGACATATGAGGACAGCTAGCTTCAAAGACCAAGGATGACATACAGAAAGAAGCAGAGAAGAAATTTGGAGACACACAGACAGAGGTTGTCCTGCTGACCTCTGAGTCTTCTATCCAATCATCCATGGGGTCAGATCCCAGATTTTCCATGGTGTGTAATGTGAACCAAGAATTCCTTCTTCAGGTAGTTGGAACTGTGTTTTTGTAGTTTACAACTGAGGTCTTAAGTATTCATGGAAGATACTGCTTTAGTTAAGAAAATGGAAAGAGACAATCATATAGTTGTTATGACTATCCTAGAAGGAATTTTTTTAAAAAAGATGGAAAAAGAACATGTATATTGAAAAGTTGAAGATTGAAGATATATGAAAAACTATATTCCCAAGGTTTGGCTGGCTGGATGAAAATTCACCAAGCCCCTTTCTTGGTGAGAAAATTACCAAATCCTCAGTGAAAACCAGGGATACAAGGATCAAATCATACTAAGAAGAGATAGTTGGTTCATGATTCAGATACCATATCTGTCCAGAGCCCGTCTCAATGATGACCATCTTATCATGCAGTAATTGTTAAAGTACAAACTTGGGTTTCTTTTCAAAATTCTAATTTATGATTATGTGGTTTAAGAATTTACCCTATTTGAGCAGAATAGTATTTAGCTCATTTATTTTTTTCAGATCAGGCAGAAGCCACGCGCTCAAAATAAGAATATTCAAACCTTGAGTCTCCTAGAAGAGACAAAACAATAGAACAGAATAAAGATTTAAAAATAGTGACAAAGGCAAGAGGGCAGAGGATTAGGGGACCACATTTCAACTGTCCCCTGAATTTAGGTGGATATCTATCAAACCATTTTGAACATCCACGAAATCAGCCTGAGATGTAAGAATATATATTTGGATCTTAACAAGCAGAAAAGCAACTGCTTTTTGCAAGGTAGGACCTGCAGACTGGTGAATCTGCAGGGAGATACTGGAAGACTAACAGAAGAGGGAGACAGCCTCCATAAGCTGGCTCCTGGAGAGTGACACAACACCAGAACCCTTAAAAATCTGCTTTAGTGAGAGACATCCCTCTCTGAAAGAGGCTCTGGAAATGAAAAGGCAGAATTATAGATAGGGTATTGTGGTCTTGGGATACAAGGAACTACAGAGCAAAAGCGGGTTTCTGAACCAGTAAAGGGCCTGAGAAGTGAAGCTGAGAAGTGGGTTATGGTCAGTGAGCCCAGGAGGGAACTCTCAGCTCAAACTGCCATAAACCATAAGCTGGGCTGGTTGATAATCGCTTTTTTGTTGAGCAGCCTGAAAAAATCTGGAACCTTACTCACAACCAGGCAAAAATTCGCAGGGTGGTAGCAACCTGGAAAGGACCTTAGAGTGGCACCCAGATATGATCCAAGTGCATCAGGTGCGCAAATGAGCCTGCAGCCACTTGTGGCTTTAGAATCACAAAGGGCAGGCCCAAACCCCTGAATCTACCTTGGAGAGAGTTACTGTAGGCATGCACCATTGGAGGCTGGGTTTTCCGTGGTGCATACAGAAGTGGAGACTATCCTGGAGGGTTATGAATGAGGGCAGACTGAATTTTCTGCTCTTGGCCAGAGTTTTCTCCATGACCAGTTTTGCTCTGATCCTCTGAAGAGGTGCAGAAAGCCCCCAGGGAACAAAAGCCACACAAAGAATCTGTTTCCAATGAGCCCAACCCCCTGACAGGGGGCAGGGGAACTCCACATAGGCAGGGTTACTGAGAAACAGTAAAGCAGGCCCTCCCCCAGAAGACAGGCTGGAAGAACAGGTGGACGACAATCCTATGGATCCCATAAGAGTGTAAAATCCCAACGCTCGGGTAAAATGTATATTGAGTTCTAGGTGTGACCTCATGACTCATTTATTTTTCAGATACAATTCTTCTTTTCTTTATTTTTTCCTTTTTCTTATGCTTTTTCTTTTTTTCTTTTTACCTTCTCAACTAGACGTTTATTATATCAACTTATATTTCATAGTTGCTTTTTAACTTGTGTTTTTTAACAACTATATTTTTTATAGCTATATGCCTCATTTTATTCCTTTTTTCACTCTATTCAATTTTACCTTTATATATATACAAGTTTTACCTTCCTTGTAATTTTGGGACACACTATTCTCTAACACACAGAGCAAAATACTCCCAGGAACAACTGACACACCCTGCTTTTTCCACGGTAAGATATTATAGTCTCCCCACCCCCCCCTTTTAAAAAAGTTTAAAATTTTTTTAATTTTATTCTTACAATTCATTTTGGCTTTGTTTTTCAGTGATGGCTTCTGACCACTCTGGATTTTGCTAGGGTGCATCTTGTTTGGGTCGTGGTTGATATTTTGGACTCAGCTCACTCAACTATCCCTTGACAGAATGGCAAGGAGGAGGAGGAATTCTAAACAAAGAAAAGAAACAGAGACAATGTTATTTGCCACAGAACTAATGGATATGGTAATAAGCAAGATGTCAGAGATAGAATTCAGGACAGCAATCATAAAGTCAATAGCTAGGCTTGAAAAAAGCATTACTGACAATATAGAATCTCTAAGAGCAGAAATGAGATCTAATCAGGCCAAACTGAAAAATGCTATGAATGAGATGCAGTCTAAACTGGATACTCTAACAGCCAGGGCAAATGAGGCAGAAGAGAGAATTGGTGATCTAGAAGATAAGCTGATGGAAAGTAAGGAAGCTTAAGAAAACCGAAATAGACTGCTAGTGGCACATGAAAAGAAGACTGGAGAGATTAATGATGCCATGAAGGGTTCCAATGTCAGAATTATTTGGATCCCTGAGAGGGTGGAGAGAGAGGGCTAGAAGGTATATTTGAGCAAATCATAGCTGAGAACTTCTCTAATCTGGGGAAGGAAACAAGCACTCAAGTCCAAGAAGCACAGAGGACCCCTCCAAAAATCAATAAAAATAGATCAACACCCCAACATATAATAGTGAAGCTTGCAAATTTTATAGTCAAAGAAATTATCCTGAGAATAGACAGGGAGAGGAGATTCCTTACATATGGAGGGAAGAACATCAGAATAACCTCAGACCTATCCACAGAACCTGACAAGCCAGAAAAGGCTGGCAAGGCATATTCAGGGTACTAAATGAAAAGAACATGGAGCCAAGAATACTTTATCCAGCAAGGCTGCCATTCAGAATGGATGGAGAGATGAAGAGATTTCAGGACAGGCAGAAACTAAAAGCATATGTGACCACCAAGGTAGCTTTGCAAGAAATATTAAGAGGGGTTCTGTAAGTGAAGAGAGACCCCCAAGAGTCACACAGACCAGGAAAAAAAAAACCCAAACAGAGAAAATCTACAGAACGGGGACTTCCCAGGCAATACAATGGCACTAAATTCATATCTTTCAATAGTTACTCTGAGAGTTAATGGGCTGAATCCTTCCATGAAAAAACACAAGGTTTCAGATTAAATAACAAGAAGCAGGACCCATCCATATGCTGTCTAAAAGAGACTCATTTTGAACCTAAAGAAACCTCCAGATTGAAAGTGAGGGGATGGAGAAATACTTGCTATGCTAATGGACCTCAAAAGAAAACTGAGGTAGCAATCCTCACATCAGACAGATAAGATTTTAAACCAAAGACTGTAGTTAAGAGATGTACAGGGACACTATATCACACTTAAAGGGTCTATCCAACAAGAAGATCTAACAATTGTAAATATCTACGCTCCCAACATGGGAACAGACAATTATATGAACCAATTTATAACCAAAATTAAGAAACATATTGATAGTAATACATTAATAGTAGGAGACCTCAACAATCCACTCAGAGCAATGGACAGATTATCTAAGCAGAAGATCAACAAAGAAATAAGAGCTCCAAATGACACATTGGACCAGATGGACTTTGTAGCTATATATAGAACATTCCATCCTAAAACAACAGAATACTTATTCTTCTCGAGCACACATGAACTTTCTCCAAAATAGACCATATGCTGGGTCACAAATCAGGTCTCAACCAATAGCAAAAGACTGAGATTATTTCCTGCATATTTTCAGATCACAATGCTTTGAAACTGGTACTCAACTACAATAAGAAATAAGGAACTCAAACACTTGGAAGTTAAAGAGCATCCTGCTAAATAATGCTTGGGTTGGGGCGCCTGGGTGGCTCAGTAATTAAGTGTCTGCCTTTGGCTCAGGTCAGGATACCAGAGTCCTGGGATCAAACCCTGCATCTGGGCTCCCTGCTTGGCGAGGAGCCTGCTTCTCCCTCTCTCATTCCCCCTGCTTGTGTTCCCTCTCTGTGTTTCTCTCTGTCAAATAAATTTTAAAAATCTTAATAAATAAATAAATAATGCTTGGGTCAATCAGGATATTAAAGAAGAACTTAAATAATTCATTGAAACTAATAAGAATGGAAACACATCAGTCCAAAACCTATGGGATACTGCAAAGACGATCCTAAGAGAGAAACACATAGCCATCCAAGCTTCTCCCAAAAATATTAGAAAAATCCCAAATGCACAAGCTAATTTTACACCTAAAGGACCTGAAGAACAGCAAATAAAGCCTAAACCAAGCAGGAGAAGAGAAATAACAAAGATTAGAGCAGAAATCAATGAAATAGAAACCAGAAAAACAGTAGAACAGATCAACAAAACTAGAACCTGACTCTTTGAAAGAATTAATAAGATTGATAAACCTCTGGCAGCAATGTCCACAACAGCCAAACTGTGGAAGGAGCTGAGATGCCCTTCAACAGATAAATGGGTAAAGAAGATGTGGTTCATATATACAATGGGATATTACTCAGCCATCAGAAAGGATGAATACCTACAATTTGCACTGACATAGATGGAACTGGAGGGGAATATGCTAAGTGAAATAGTCAAGCAGAAAAAAACAATTATCATATGGTTTCACTCATATGGATCATAAGGAATAGCATGGAAGACCACAAGGGAATGGAGGGAAAACTGAATTGGAAGAAATCAGAGGGAGACCAACCATTAGAAACTCTGGACTCTGGGAAACAAACTGAGGGTTACAAAGGAAGGGGCATGGTGCGATGCAGTAACTGGGTGACAGGTCTTAAGGAGGGCACATGTTGTGATGAGCACTGGGTGTATTGGCAACTAATGAATCATTAAAAACTACATCAAAACTAATGATGTATTATATGTTGGCTAACTGAACAGAATAATAATAATAAAAAGAAAGAAATATACTTTTTTTAAATCTATCAAAAGAAGGGGTTTATTCTTTTTTTTATTGTTACTTAAATTTTTTTCCCATGTTCCAAGATTCATTCCCTATTCCCCACACCCAGTGCTCCATGCAATAGGTGCCCTCAGTACCCACCACCAGGCTCTCCCATCCCCCCATCCCCCTCCCTCCAAGTCCCTCAGTTTGTTTCTGTGTCCAAAATCTCTGTTGAAGAAACATACTTTTAACTATAGAGAACAAACTGCTGGTTACCAGAGAGGAGGTGGATGGGGGAATGTGAAAATAAATAAATAAACAAACAAATAAATAAATAGTAATGTAAGAAAAAGAAAAAAAGAAAAGAAAAAAAACAATGACAACAGTAATATATTTTAGGCCTTATATTGGTTAAAGAAAGTAACTAAGGGTAAGTAAAAATTCAATGGAAATAAGTAACTATAAATAACTGAAAATACAACTCAAACTGGCTTAAGCACAAAAGGTGTATTTATAGCTTATATCATTTATGTTTGGGGTTTCACATGAAGTTTAATCAGGGCTGCATTCCTTTCTCTGTAATTCTCTGGGCTTTTAAAACACTGCCAGACTCTAGATTATCAGTCTTCCAGAGAGGCCCTCTCTTAGAAAGTGTATACTTTATTCTTTGTTTTTTTACAAAACCTCTTAAGCCTAAGCTTACCTTTTTATTTTAGAATTATATCGAAGACTACATGGCATCCTATCCTATTGAATTTTTCTTACCAGCTTTCTTAATAGGCTCAGTAGGCACATAACAACTCATATGTTTAACTAACTGTTTTGCTATCACATGACAATGACTGCCAACTTCAGACTAGAATAAAGGTGTGTTTACAGCCTTGCATCTAATTTCCAGTTGGCAACTCTCACTTTTTATAGTCTGTTATTTTCAACACCTTATTTCTGGAAACAAATTTTCTGTCCATTAAGATGTATTTGGTTGGAAGTAACACAACCTGCGGAATGGCTTAAACAACAAAAGTGATTTATTGGCTCATGTAATAAACAGTTCAGCAATCAGGTACACTTCAAGCATGGTTTGATCAGGGCTCTGGCTTCATTTCTCCCTGGTCCTTGGCTCTGCCCTCTTCTTTGTGTTAGTTTGGTCTTCTCGCTGGCTTCTCTCTGGTGCTGGAATGACTGCCAATGGCTACCAAAGTTACATGTTTTTTGCTTAAAAATAATAAATTTCTCCCTAAATTTCACATCGTTTCTGTCACACATAGAGAGACTATGGTTCACAACTAACTTGTAGTTTATGGTTTCCACGTGTTCATTTACTAACTCAACAGGTACCTCTTGATTAAATATAATTCTCTCACCAAATAAAGAGATAGGAAATCTCAGTCCACTTACCTATTTTCACAAGCATTTTATTTCAGGATACTTCATATTAAGGGACTTTTTTCTTACCAGATTGTAAGACCCATTCCAATTTTCCTTTTGCCCTCAAATAGAACAATTTTTCTTATTTCTAAATTGATGTCTGAGAGCAAGAAGGACACATGGTGTTGACAAAAATGGGAAAACTTTGGGAAAGAGGTCCCAGAAGAGAACACTCTCTTATGCTACTTTTTCCTTTATGACTTTCCTGTGCTCTTTAGAGATGTCAGTAGAAAGAAAATCATCCTTCTAAGAGGAGCAGTTGTAAGGATGATCTTACCACCTTACACATACACCCTGGAATTTAGATATCTGGTTGCAAAGAGGAAGTTTGCTCCTTCACCTCTACATCAGCTCTGCAGAGAGTCCCTGGGCACAACTTTGTACCTAGCACAGCTGTGTTTTACAATCAGCTCTTGTTGCTCTATTCTTTTTTATTAAGGCATAAACAAACACATTATGGTTTTCAAATAGAATTCAAACCACTTCCTTAACAAACTCAAGTATTACAAGTTCAAGTATAATATGGGTTCACTTAGAACATCCAACCACATGTTCAACTAAAAAGGAAATAAAACAGGTTATGAGGAAGATGTAGTTGGAGTGATTCCTAGAAATTTCCCAAGGCAGGGCTCCAACCCTCTGGCTCTGTATCTGTGACATGTATAGAGGTGTACAGAAGATCTGGGGGGAAGTCAGGAGAAAATGCCTTTTCTTTCTTAAAAGAACTTCTGAGAAATTCTAAAAGGGAAAGCATAGAAAGGAATTTATAAATTTGAAAACAGAACACAAATAGCTCAGAAGTTGTAGCAAAAATTATTATATTTGGTGGTTCAAGTTCATAACTCTCTCCCCAAATGCCATTATTTGGGACCATACATGGAATTATGTCTTACAACCCCGATTTTCCCCACCACAATGCCCTTTTATATTTAGACACCACAACTGACAGAATACAGTCTGACACCACCTCAGTAGTGACAACAAATTAGACTATGCCATCCACTGATGGAGTTCAGTTAGTAGACAATAGGTCTAAATGGCTCAGGGTTCTGATGGCAAGGGCACCCATGATGTCTCAGAACAGCTCTCACTTCTGTCCTAAACAGCTCTCCTGTTTCCCAAGCTGCTCAAATGCCCAGTAATTCAACCATGTGATAGATACAAATTAAACTTTTGGCTGTCCCCAACTTTCTTTATTATGATCACTCAGGTGGAGCCAATTTCAAAGGAATAAGCACTCAAGGAAAGAAACAGTTTTTTTGTTATCATTGTGTACAAAAACAGGTGGTTGCAAATTCCCCACTTTATTGCTTTGTTTGGTTTGCTTCATTTCCTCCCATCAAGACCTTCTCCCTCTTTCTATGACCTGTTTTGTATTCTGCTGGTAGATCTTGTTTCTCCTTAACACAGAAAGAAGGCTAAATTGTTTTTAGATAAAAATGTCATCTGCCTCCCTCAAAATGGGAAATTCAATCATACAAATGACTGTACAAATGACTGTGCAGGCTGGTTCTCCATTTCCAATGTGGTGTCACTTAGAATGAGATGTTCTTCAACAGCTGTTGTGCATTATTATGGAAGCTAAAAGCCCATTCCTCCAATCACAGCAAAGGACACCCAAAGCTGCTGTTCCCTCCCTCAAACAAATCACAATAGGCTGTAAAATCTTAATTGTCAACAACAACCAAGAAAGCAGACTGCATTGGGGAAATCCAGTGCACCTAGCTTGGAAGTATGGGCCAGAAACATAAAATAGGAACCGAGACTTGCTGTGTGGTCTGGGGACAAATAAGTACCTCTCCCAATGGTGACATCCTCTGTGAAGTTAAGATATAGAAGGCCTGAGAGGCCCAAGAGGGAAAGGAACCACGAAGCTTGGTAAAGGTGACTTCAACCAAATTTCTGCTCCTACACTCCAGCTCAGTATTTCCTTGGGATTATTGCTCTTCTCTGTTTGATAATTTTCTTTAGGTAAATTCAAAACATGTTTTAAAGACCCTCCCTTTTAGTAGATGCAGCTTAAAGATAACTTTAGTTTATGAAATACCCATACTACATAGCCTCATGTTTGGAGGGGAAAAGGCTAATTATTAAAGTTATCTGCCAAGGAACAAGTCAGTGGGCATGTATAGCCAATTCATTCTAATGTGAGCAATAAATTAAAGTGCACTAGCTTCTTCATGTGGCATCCACAAAGATGGTGAAATGTGTTTATTTGGGTGCCCATTTGGGGCCAGGCCTCAGTGTAGGGGATTTTCATGTATATTATCTCATACAGTCCTAGAAGACCCTGTTAGATAAAAATGATATCTTCCATTTTTACAAGTAAGAATAGTGAAGCTGACAATATTTAAAATCACAAAGTTTCTAGGCAGAGAGTGAGTGAACTAGAATTTGACCAGTCTTCCTCTATGCTTTCTTCATTACATATTTCGATTTTAGGTATGTGACCTCAAGAAAATAGATCTAAGTCAACTTTTCCCATTGTGGGCCTGATCAATTTTAAGAATAAGTACTATATGGGAATATCGTGCCTGGGGGGAGCAAATTACTAATACCTCAAGTAATAAAAATTTCTCTCCTGTTTTTCCACCTCTACAACTTTCTCTACAACTTTTTCCTATTTCCATAAGCATGGGAATTTGCAATAGAATAAAACAGTAATTCTAGGAGAAATGTAATTATATTCCTCTAAAAAAGTGGCCATTCAGGAGAAGCCCTATAATCCCTTCCTTCATCAAAAGTCACCCTTCCTGGGGTGCCTGGGTGGCACAGTCAGTAAAGCATCCAACTCTTGGTTTCTGCTCAGGTCATGATCTCAGAGTCATGAGATCAAACCCTGTGTCATAATGAGCATGGAAGTCTGCTTGGAATTCTCTCCCCCCCTCTCTCTGCCCCTCCCACTTGTATTCTCTCTTTCTCTCTCTCAAATTAAATAAATCTAAAAAAAAAGAAAGAAAGAAAGTCACCACTCCGAAAAACAAACACAACACAATCAACCAAACAACAACAACAACAATAACAACAACAAACCAGATAGAAATGAACATACACACATACACCTCTCAGGAAAATTCTGCGTGTGTCTCCTAGCCTGGCTGGTGAACTTACAGAAAGAAATTATTTGTCTTAGACTTCGTCAAGAACTGAGGACTCATTTGGGAAATGGACAGTGGTTTGGCTGGTTTCGCCACTGCTCAAACGGCTGGGGTGGATCTGAGGGTTTGTCCTGAGGTTGGGTGCCCAGGGTTTAGAGAGCCAAGGGATAAAGGAAGCCAGTCAATGCTCTGCAGTTGATGCAGGACAGGGTCAGAGGGAGGACTGAAGCTGAAAATGCAGAGCCAAAAGGTTAGCATCTGGTGGAAGCATAAATCTAGGTAAGAGAAGAGCCAAACAAGAGGACAATCACTGGAACAGCTTTGAATATGTAAATCTTTCCACTTTGGGATTGCCCAAATTTTAAAGAATACCACATGTAAGGTGGGTTACGGTATGTGGTAGAACGCACAAGTACCTAGGATGGAGACTCACAGAAATGATCCATAAAATACATGTGGGCTTTACTGTTGTCATTGTTGTTACATGACCTTAGGTCAGCACTTCCCAATCCCAACAACTAACAGCTCCATTCTTGCCCTTAGGGAATGCGTTTGTTCTTTTCCTTTCTGTGAGGATAATCTTCCTGATGCACACATGTCATTACACTTCAATCTTACATGTTTTCTTACCTCATTTTTCTTGACATGTTTTCTATTATCTACATTATTCCAAATGTGACTTGCATGCATTCACATTTCCTACATAATGCTATAGCCATTCATCTGCCTCCTTTTCACAAAAGTCCTTGAAAAAAGATTTATAATCTGTGAAAACAGTGCATTATTACCTAAAAGTAAAACGGAGACTCGGAACATCAGCACCCCAGATAATTCTTTAGCCATAAAACTCACAGGAGGGGGCACCTGGTGGCTCAGTCGTTAAGCAACTGCCTTGGGCTCAGATCATGATCCCGGAGTCCCGGGATAGAGCCTCACATCGGGCTCCCTGCTCAGCAGGAAGGCTGCTTCTTCCTCTCTCACTCCCCCTGCTTGTGTTCCTTCTCTAGCTGTGTTCTTTCTGTCAAATAAATAAGTAAAATCTTAAAGCAAAACAAAACAACAACAACAAAAAACCCTCCTGGGAACCTGTTCTCTTATAAAAACATCCCCCTTTAGTGTTACATATAGAATAATCTGGTACATAAAGAAATTAAATAAGCACTATTATAAACTTGTTTTGCAACACCTATGTAAGGTACATTGTGATTCAACTTTGAATAATAAAACATTCAAGTACAAGACAATGGTGAGCCTGCTGTTGTGCTCAAAATAAAAGTGACACAATTCTTCAGCTAAAATTCAGAAAGTAGATTGTTACCATCTAAAAGTGGGTTTGGGTCAGAATGGAAACCCTCTCCAAGTGTTTGCCTGATTCTGCACCTCTCCTTAGGGAAGAGTAGCACTTGGAGTTATTTTTCCTTAGTCAATGGACTCATATTCTGACAAGATGAAAATTTTTTTCAAATACATGTATCCTGAAAGGAATATCACAGAAGCGGAAGAATAGTCTGTCAATCCCTCTATTCACTCTGTGCATATTTCAGGGAATCAGAGAAGTGTCAAGACACTAGGGTCTGCCCCCAGGTTGATTTCAGCAAATCTTTAAGCCGACTCTAAGTCCCACTTGGGGCAGAAATCCAGAGGGTGATTATTTTTGCCCTCTATAGAGGGCAGAGCTATAGCTCTGTAGCATGCTTTACTAGAATGTCTAAAATCAGTGCAATGCATGTCACACTGTAAAGTTCTTTAGGACTAAAATTTACCTAAGAACAGGTTGTCGGCATACAGAGCCAGAATTCAAAAATTTCTTTTGAATCCAGAAAATCTCCTGAGGTTCCTTCACATCATCACCACACAGTCCCCTTAGTGGGCTTGTGGTGGTTGGGCTGGTTAAGGGCAAATCTGGACGTTATCCCCCCTAAAATATCTGCTTGAGGCTAAGAGACTCTAACTTAGTATTTGTTGTGTTCACAGATCTTTTTTGGTCTCTTATGGTTTGGAAATGGGAATGCACAGCTGCAGTGTGGCAATCAAAGTGGGGGAGTTGATCATTCACATTCTAACACACAGAGACTTCCTAGTCAAGGTTACTTATAAATCAAATAGATGCCATTTCATAAACACCCCCAGACTACTGTACTCCATTACTGAAATAGGAAGCAGTTGCTGTTAATGGGTATCTAAGGACTGAAATTAATTTAACTTACAGGCGCTCAGCTGCTACAACAGTTGTGGACATGTCTGAATGTTAATAAACACTGATTAGTATTAATATCATACAAGACTTTAAATGTGGCTGGCATGAAATTCTCCATCTAATGAACAGATAAACCTGTTGACAAAAGTATATTTCCTATTCCCATGTCTAAAGAAATTTTCCATAGGTTTGACAGTATTACCATCAGTTTCACAAAGATATTATGGCATTTCTTCAGTTTTAGATACTATAACACTCTCATGAAAAGAGAGAAAATTGGAGGCTCACTTGTCACTCAGAGACAAGACCGAAATGATACAGAACAAACCCAGAAGCAGCAGGTGGCATGTGAAAATTAGGAGGAAAGACTGTGAAGGTATGCAGACCGTGATAACGCACATAGCTAGGGAATGAGCAGCTGCTCCTTAGAGGAGAAGGTGACAGCAGCCATGACCTGGACTAAATGGCTGATGATGCTGGAACATGGCCCCACTTTTGTTTCCTTTCAGCTAGAGTGTAAAGGAGCAAAATGACAGGAAGTGAAGCATATCAATTGGAACTGCAAAGATGTCTGATCTTAGTAAGTTTCATGTGACCCTGAACTCTGATTTCCTCCTATTTTCTCACTCACCATTGTGTGCCTTGACTACCCTGTGATGTGAAACCACTGGACTCAGAGTGGATAATTAATATTAGGATTAAAATGAATCAGTGGGTTTTATTTGAGTAATATCTGTTATCTGGCATAGCTATATATATATTTAATAGATATATTGAGGTATAATTGACAAAAATTATATATATTTAAGGTGTACTACTTGATTTTTTTTTTTTAAAGATTTTATTTATTTGACAGAGAGAAACATGTGTTCCCCCTCCCGCCAGAGAGGGAACACAAGCAAGGGGAGTGAGAGAGGGAGAAGCAGGCTTCCTGCCGAGGAGGGAACCTGATGTGGGACTCGATCCCGGGTCTCCGGGATCATGACCTGAGACGAAGGCAGTTGCTTAACCAACTGAGCCACCCAGGCGCCCCACTACTTGATGTTTTGACATATGTTTACATTGTGAAATGATCACCCCAATCAAGCTAAGTAACATATCCATCACCTCACATAGTTATCATACTTTTACTTTTTTTTAATGGTAAGAACACTTAAACAAATTTCAAGTACACGATATCCTATTGTTAACTATCATCACCATGCTCTACAGTAGGTCTCCAGAACTGATTCATCAGAAAGCTGACACTGCAGTGCAATGGAGGAAAGGATTATCTTTTCAATAACCGGAGCGGGGTAGATTGGCTATCTTCATGGAAGGGGAAAAAAGAATCTGTAACCCCTCCTCCACCATATACAAACAGAAAATTCCAAAAGGGTTGCAGATAGAAATGTGAAAGGTAAAAGTTTCTTGAAGAAAACAGAGTATCTTAATGACTGTGACTGGGGCAATAATTCCTAAACAAAATATACCAAGCACTAACTATATAAAGAAGACAGTTGACAAATTGGACTATATGATTAAAAAACTGTTTTAAAGTACACCATTTTAGGAGTGAAACTACAGCCCATGATGTGAGGAATGATATTTGTAATATAGAAAACCAACCAAAAACCTGGACACAGGTTATGTAAAGAATTATGCACATCAATAAGAAAAGGACAGATAATTCAAAAATAAGCTTTTACTGAACAGAAAATATCCAAATAGCTAATAAACATATGAGAATGTATTCAACTTTATGGGTCACACATACACACATAGACACATACAAAATGCCACACTGAATTAAACAAAGCAAACTTGTCAAAAGTATGTTTTTTGTTACACTTGGAGACATTTAATAATTTTACGTTCTTTCCCCCAAGTCCATCTTTTTTTTTTTTATTAAAGATTTTATTTATTTATTTGAGAGTGACAGTGAACATGAGAGGGGAGAAGGTCAGAGGGAGAAGCAGACTCCCTGCAGAGCTGGGAGCCTGATGCGGGACTGGATCCCAGGACTCCAGGATCATGACCTGAGCTGAAGGCAGTGGCCCGACCAATTGAGTCACCCAGGTGCGCTAGCTCCCCCTTCCTCCCTGTGGTCCAATGTCCTTCTGTTAGTACATATGGCCCACTGTAACAGGTAGGTCTTCTGTTAGTGCGCACACAGGTAAGAAAAGCAGCACTTACCTTCTTCTTGGCTTATGTGTATAACCATTCCCCCCACCCAGTATCCTGACTCAAAGTCTATTCTACCTCAATATCACCTCCATTCCTTACTGTATTTCCACTCCCACAGTGAGAATTCTGGTTCTGAACATTAACACATTTAGTCATTGGGTGCATTCTATAACAAAAACAAAATTATTTCAGAATCAGTATACTTATACTACTACCAGTAATAAGCCCGCTAAAATCCCACATTTCTTTGCCTTTCTGCACGCATATACTATGTGCATAAAGTGCAGTGTGTTCAGGCCTTACTCGAGTTGATTCATTTTTGTGCTTATATTATGAATTTGATATTCACAGATTTAGGTTCTTTTTTTTTTTGCTTACATTTAATTTTAGTTTTTATTTCTTCCTTATTGATACAATTTTATTGTTTTAAATGAGTAAAATAACGACTTGGTTTAAAAGTAAAACTGATGTTAACAGAGATACTCAGAGACACTGCATTCATTCTGTTCTCATCCATCACTGGCAGTAATCAGTTTTATCAGTTTCTGATTTACACACACACACACACACACACACACACACACACACACTCATTTTTCCCTCATTTACTTGAATGAAAGACAAGGGAAATATTATTTAGGTGAGATTTTCTACAGTTTTATTGGCTTCTGAGTGCAAATTTATTTGCAAGAGAGGAAAAAGAAAAGTTCTGATTTTTCTGATAAGCATGACAACTGACTTAAAAGATCAAAAGCTAATTGAAAATAAAATCAATATGCAGAGAACAGTGTTCTTCTGCACCAAAGTTCCAAATATAAAAGCATAATAGGGAATATAATTGTTAGATCAGAACTGTGATATGCCTCAATTTTTTCCACTCTTTCCCCTATTTTTTTCTTCTTTTCTTCCTCTTCTTTTTCTTTCCTTTCTTTCAGACCTTTAATTTTTAACCATATATGTATATGCATAACTTAAAAATATAGTATTATTTTCTTTACTTTTACATAACAATACTGAAGTTATATAACAGTAGATTGCACTTCAATTTGCTTTTTCCACTTAATGATATATCTGGTAAACTCTCCCTAACCACGATCCACCTCATTTTTTTAAATCTGCTCCGTGCAATATTTCATAGTAATGCACACATCATGTATACAATCTATCTGATGGATATTTGGTGGTTTTCAGTTTTTCACTACTACAAATAATACCTCAAACATTATTGTTCTTGTCTTTTCGTGCACATTTGTGAGTATTTTCCTAGAATAGATATCTGGAAGTGGATTTTCTAAGTCATAGGTAAAATCAAAAGATTTTACCAGATAATACAAAACTGTCCTCTAATAAAAGCTTGGTATACCAAGAATTTAAGGGAATTAGTTTCCCTCACACTCTTGACCTCAGCTGATACTGCCCTCATTTTCTACAAATAAGATAGAAAATACATTATATCTATTTACTCTAATTGCTGTCACATCTAAGGGCGTGGACTGTTTCAGGGACGCCTGGGTGGGTCTGTGGGTTAAGCATCTAACTCTTGGTTTCAGCTCAGGTCATAATCTCATGGGTGATGCAATCCAGCCTGGTGTCAGGCTCCACGCTCAGCGGAGAGTCTTGTTTGAAGATTCTCTCCCTCTGCCCCTCCCCCTGCTCTCTCTGAAATACATACATCTTTTTAAAAAAGTAAAGAAGTGGACTGCTTTAAATTGTGTTTATTAGCTATTCATGTATTTTTTTCTTTGTAATGCTTGTTCTCTTTATGCATTTTAAAGTTTGAATGTCTTTTTCTTAATGATTTGTAGGAATTCATTATATCATTTTGATATTGATTATCTGCAGTCATTTTTTACTCATCTTTTAACTTTAAGATGCCATTTCATCTTTCAGAAGTTTTCAATTGTAACTCAAGTCCTTAATTTCTTTCTTTATGGCTTCTGGATTTGGTATATTGATTAAGAAAGTCTTCACTCCAATGTTGTAAAAATATTATCTATATTTGTTTCTAATACTTTTGTAGGTTCTTATTCATATAGACATTCCTTATTCAAAAGAATTTCTACTGGCATATGGAGTAAAGTAGTAATCTAATGTTTTCATGTTTCCAAATAGATAACTAGTTGCTCCAACGGTTACTAAATAACCCATCCTTTACTCACCCATTTAGAACATCTTTTTTATCTTATTCTAAATACCCAAGGACATTTGTTTTAGAACTCTCAATTCCGTTCCACTGCTATATTTTTAAATGGCTCCTCATATATCACACTATTTTAGTTGCTATCTAACGTTGTATTATTTTGGAGTATATCCTCCACTTCTTTTCAGTTATTGAGTTTCAAAATTCTTTGCAGGCAATTTGATCAAACTTGTTAATTTCGTTATATAAATACTATACACTGTTACTTATTTTTCTGAGAGAAGTAAGTTGACATCTCCTATTAAAACTGCTGTATTGATTTTCTTTGTAAACTTACAAGTTTACATATCAGTAACTATCAACATCAAATTTATCTTTTCAGATACATACAGTTTCCTATTATGACTTCTTGGTGGTTAACTTCTTGCTAAATTGAAGTATCACTCTTTGCTTCTTTTCCTTCCAAATCTATTGTTATGTTTGTTTCCCTTTGTACAGCATTTGTCTGAAATATCTGGTTTTTTTCACTTAATTTTTAAAATTTCTGTCATTTTGCTTTAAGTCTGTCTTTTATAAATGCCATATAATTGGGATTTTATTTCTATTAACCTGGAGTATCTTATTTGGAATTTAACTCATTCAAATTTTTGGCATTATATTTAAGCTTTTTCCTTTCACCTTGTATTATTTTTCTATTGACCACTTTTATCATTTTTTTTATTTCTACCATTTATTGGACAGACTGAATTTTTATTTTCTCCTCTAATATTTTCACTAATAATCTGGAAGCCAGTTGTATTGATTCTAGTCTTCTAGAAGTTGTTTTTATGTATTTAATGGACATTATTATTATTATTATTATTACTCTGGATAACTTATCTTCAGTTTTATGACTTCTCTCTCTTTCTCTCTTTCATTCTCTTTCCTCCCATACTCTTTCTCTTCTTTTTCTTTGCATTCTAGGATATTTTCTTTTTAAAAAAAATTTTTTTAAGATTTTATTTATTTGACAGCGAGAAACACAGCGAGAGAGGGAACACAAGCAGGGGGGGGTGAGAGAGGGAGAAGCAGGCTTCCCGCCGAGCAGAGAGCCCGATGTGGGACTCGATCCCGGGTCTCCGGGATCATGACCTGAGCCGAAGGCAGTCGCTTAACCAACTGAGCCACCCAGGCGTCCCTAGGATATTTTCTCAACTCAATCTTCTGGATCACTAATTTTGTCTCAGGCTCATTCATTTTATTATTATGCTCTCCTACTGATCTTTTCAAATTATAATAACCACATTTTTAATTTAAAATAAGCTTTTTGTATTATTTTTCAAAACCATTCTTTTCTTATAGATACAAGATCTATAATCTTGCCTCTTTCTGAGAATACTGGTAAGATTTTTTTAAATTTAATTAACCAACATACATCATTAGTTTCAGATGCAAAGTTCAGTAATTCATCAGTTGCATATAACACCCAGTGCTCATCATATCACATGCCCTCCTTAATGCCCATCACCCTGTTACTCCATCCCTCCTCCACCTCCCCCCAGCCACCTTCAGTTTCTTTCCCATAGTTAAGAGTCTCTCATGGCTTGTCTCCCTCTCTGATTTCTTCCCATTCAGTTTTCTCTCTTTTCCCCTATCCCTATGATCCTCTGTGCTGTTTCTTTCTTTTTTAAAAACATTTATTTTATTTTTTTCCGTCACCCAGCCACCTTATCCCTTCCCCATCCATCCCCAACAACCCTCAGTTTGTTTCCTGAGATTAAGAGTCTCTTATGGTTTGTCTACCTTCCTGGTCCAATCTTGTTCCATTTTTTCCCTCCCTACCCTCCACGACCCCCCACCCTGCCTCTCAAATTCCTCTTATCAGAGAGATCATATGAAAATTGTCTTTCTCTCATTGACTTATTTCACTCAGTGTAATACCCTCCAGTTCCATCCATGTAAATGGTCAAGATTTCATCTTTTCTGATGGCTGAGTAATACTCCATTGTATATATATACCACATGTTCTTTGTCCATTCATCTGTTGATGGATATCTTGGCCCTTTGCCATAATTTGGTTATTGTGGACATTGCTCCTGCAGATCACTGCATTTATGTCTTTGGGGTAAATATCTAGTAGTGCAATTGCTGGATCATAGGGTAGCTCTATTTTTTAGCTTCTTGAGGAAACTCCATACTGTTTTCCAGAGTGGTTGTACCAGCGTGCATTCCCACCAACAGTGTAAAAGGGTTCCCTTTTTCTGAAGCAACAAATGTTGCTAAGATTTTTTTTTTTCTTTTCTGTCCTCTCAATTATCTTTGCTTTCTCAGAAGCTGTTCTTTTCATTCCTCTTGGTCCTTCTTTTCCATGCATTTGGTATCCTTGGTTATCAGGATACTTCAATGACTGAAAAAACTAGGTCAAAGTAAAGGTAGTACATTCATTTTCTATTGTTGCATAACAAATTACCACAGATTTAGCAGCTGAAAACAACACAAATGTCTTATCTCATAGTTTCCATTGGTCAGGAATCAGCATGGGTCAGCTGGGTCTTCTATTCAGGGTTCCATCAGGCTGAAATGAAGATTCGGGGCTGGAGTCTCATCTGACACTCAGGGTCTTCTTCCCTGCTCACTGGTTGTTGGCAGAATTCAGTTCCTTGTGGTTGTAGAACTGAAGTCTTTGTTTCCTTGATGACTTTCTGCAGGGCCACTGTTACCTCCTAGATACTTGCAATAAGCAGTTGACCACATGATTTTTTTCTTCTTCAATGACAGCAGGAAAATACCTCTGCTGCTATAAAAATTCCTTGACATCTTTAGCAGGTTAACATGATAATTCTAGGGTTATCCAATGCAATGGTTCTTTTTTATTAACTCAAAGTCAAACTATTAAGTAACTAATCAACTAATCAAGAGAGCAAAATCCCATTATATTCATAGGTCCTACCCACATGTAAGGGAAAGAGATTAGGGATGTGTACACTGGAGGGTGGATATCTTGGGTGCCATCTTGGAATTCTGTCTATCACAAGTAGCATGAGTTTTGTAAGTCTACATCTTTTTCACCTATAGGCTCATCATTTGTCTTATAGGATGGTGAACTGAAAACTCTAACAAAATGAACTGAGGGTTAAGGCATGTTGGCTGAGTGGTTTTACAAGTTACTTAAAATAAGGAAGCTATACATTAGGAATGAAGGTCCTTAGGACATTTTATTCCAGGATGAAGGAGATTTATCTGTTGGATATCCAGTAACTGTAAAGTCTGTTCTTCCCTTAATTCTCTACCCTCAGTGGATAACCTTCTCTAGTAGGTAGTTCACTTTCTTTATCATGTAGGTATTGGGTTTTAACCTAAGATCAAGTGTTGCTACATCCTACTGCTGAGGTTGAGTTGGGAATTGCACTGGCCCTGGCTTTCTTCATCCATCTCTTCATTTAATATTTCTAATAGCTGGCCCAAGACCCCTTCTGAACTTGTTATTTACTCAGTTAGAGCTTGAAGTTTCTTTGGATGTGTCATTACCTTTAAAGTAGTAGTAGTTGTTGTTGGTGGTGGTGGTGATGGTGGTGGTGGTGGTGGTGGTGTGAGTTTGTGTGTTAGGCTATTTTTTTCCTCCACTTTTGTTCTATCTGCTTTCTACATTCCAGGAATTGCCCACAATTTTTTAAGTGTTGATAGTAAAATTTTTAGATTTGCTTTCTTGTGGTGCTAAACATTTATTCATTGTACAATATATTTTCTATTGCTAAAAGGGATTTGAGGTAGCAAGAGAAGTAAACAGGTGCTCATTCCATTATTTTGCTCTGATTTCTATTATGATTCTTTTAACTTTACATCAAGGTTTTTTGCAATTAGGGTCAACTGTCTACAAGCACATGATTTTTAATCAGCTGTCAAACTGATATACCTATCTAATTTTTGTTCTTCCCTCTTTAGTTTCCTAAATAAAGAGAACAGAGAGAAGGCAATTATGAAAATCAATTATCACTTTTCCTTCTGTGTTCCTCCACTGTGGGAAAAAGCTGATTTGGGTTGAAATTTCTGGCTAAAATGAAGGCCCTGCAGTATTAGTAGAATTCCTCCTCATCTGAATACCCAGTGTGTGGATAAACGAAGCACTGTCACAACCTTCAAGTGACGAGAATATTTCAAAGGAAAAAGCTTATTCAATAAGCCATCAAAAGCAAAAAGAACGTGGAATCAAGTTGGTAACTTATCATAGGGAACAAAGATGGAAGTACTGACAGAGCACAAGATTACAGAGAATAATGAAGTTTCCCAATTGGATTACAAAGTGCAGAATGTCTTATCAACAGATAACATGGCATAGTTTAGCCCATGATTTAAGGGAAAGACTTTAAAGAAATGGGGTTTTGAAAGGGAATTGAAAATAGTTAGATCAAAGAACATATACAACCTATAAATATGTACAAATATAAACACAATTTGCTTGTCCAAGTCACAGAACAAGATGGTCAGATTCGAACTAAATCTATAGTATGTTACCTATGAGAGACCAGAGCATAAATTCAAGCCCTAAGAGAGTAATAGTAACTGACATATAGGACAAAGGAGAGCTGTTTTACATGGTCTTTCAGCAGCAAGTATAGTAAACGGAAACAGAGGATAAATGTTTCAGAGAAAGGCAAGTCTTGCAAAATGGATAAGGTGAAAAGAATATTAATTCTAAATAACAAAGCAAGCACTCAAGGGTGAAGGACAAGAGATTGTAATCTATCCTTTTCCATGCCAGATTGAGTGCCACCCATACCATGCCAGGAAAACATTCTATTTAGGGCCATGAACTCAGTGGAAAATTGAGGAGCATCTATAAATTCTATTCACTCTCTTTTCCAGATCATTAAAGGCATTAAACTCGACCAGACCCAACACAGACCCTTGCAACACCCGACTACACATTGCCCTAGAATTAATTATGCTATCATTAATCATTTGTCCACTGTTTATAATCACCCAACATTTTTAATATAACTAAATTCTTATTCAAGTCTGTTTTAAATTAATTTGCAAATAAAATTTGAAGGGCTCACATACAATGATAGATTGACATGTATATCCATCAAGTACGCAGCATTCTTCCTCCTTCCTCCCTGGAAGTTTTTTTTTGTAGAATGTACCCTCCCCACAGATCTAAGCTTTATGTTAGACATAGATCCTCTGTCTAGTTGTTTAAAATTTGTCTCTTTCAGTAGCTGTACCATAAATGTTTAATCTGTTGACATAAGAACAACCAGATGATAGTGACTCAAATCACACTTGTTTCTTAAAAACTGATTATACTTCTGTTTTGTTCTGTATTCACTTTTCCACGTACCATACTCCTGTCTTTTTCTTTTTCTTTTTCTTTTTTTTTTTTTTTTTAGCAATATACCCTAGTTCTCCACGTAAGTAACTAGTTGATATATTTCTTTAACACCATTTAGGTCCTTTTTTGCTTGGATGTGTGTCACATACATTGCCAGTTTGGATTTATGAAATAAATGTCTTATAACTTCCTCAGACTACATTTTGAAAAAAGCTACTTTTCATATTTTTTTCTACAGACATCAAAAACATTCCATATCTTCCTTTTTAAATAAGGTATGAACCTCTGCATTTATTACTAATTTTATTTTTCTGGACTCTATGCTTCTCTAACTCTTGTCTCTTTCCCTATTTTTAACTAATAAAATATGAGTTTTATATGTGTATACTTTAGAAGCAAATTGTTCTACAAGATTTGTAAAGAGAAGAGAATAACTTTTCTAAACCCACCCCAGCATTTACCTCTTCAAGAAACAACCAATTTAAACTCTGTTAAATATTTTGGTATTTACCTCCATGACTCAAAATAATGTACTTGAATTTTTACCATTGACTTTTATTTTAGACATTATCTAATGTCTTCCCAATATGGAAGATGAAGGTCTTGCTCCTTTTCCTTCCATATTCTTATCATACAGGTGTTCTTTTTCCTTTATCTCATCCTTCCAATATGATTATATTATAATTTTAATTAGGTTAATACCAGAGTTCATTTTATTATGATTATGTAAAAGTTAGCTTTAGCAGAAATAAATGGTAAACGCTAATGACTTCTTCTTTCTTGTATAACTTTTTTTTTCCTCAGGAATTAATGATGGTCTTAATTTTCTGTTTTCTTGATTTTTTTAATTTACTTTTCACTAATTCATCCCCTGACTTCTCATCAGTTGTCAAAAGCTCTTCTCAAGACTGTAGATTCATTAGCATTACGTACATTTTATCTTCCTAATGAAGGGCCTTCCAGAGCCTCTGACTTCTTCCAGTCTAGAATAGTGGCACTCCAGGTCTAATGGACACCTCTCACCCTGGTATCTTTCACCATTATCCTGGCATTCTTTTAGTCTCTTTTTTGGTTGGCTCTCCTGGTCTATGTCTTTGTTTTTCTCTTTCTTGATGTAATCTCCAAGAGTCCTGAAAATACAGAAATGGGAGGTGATGTTCTGTAGAAGCTGTGTGTTCTGAAGATGCTTTATTTTGCTCTAACACAAAGTCTGAAGTATTCTGAGTCTCGCTTCTTTAGTGTTTGATCAGTCTTTTCCCCCTTTTTCTTTGTTTCTTGTTGTGCTCTATGTTCTAAAATTTCATAGTAATAAATCTCAGTATAGTTCTCTTTCCATTCATATGTACTATAAACTTGGTGCACCCTTTCAGTCTAGAAATTAAGTTTGCAAGTCTAGGAATTTATTCCCCGATAACCTTGTTGATGATTTTTTCCCTTCTACTTTTCCTTTTTTCCTCTTTCTGGAATTCCAATTGCTTGATTATTAAAATTAATTATATATGCATACATACTTATATACACATTTGTGACAATATGGATGGAACTAGAGAGTAGGGTATTATGCTAAGTGAAATAAGTCAGATAAAGACAAATGCCATCTGATTCCACTTACATGTGGAATCTAAAAAACAAAACAAACAAATAAACAAAAACAGACTTTTAAATGCAGAGAAAAAACTGATGGTTGCTAGACGGGAGATAGCAATCATTGGTGGGTGGGAGGATGGGTGAAATAGATAACAGGAATAGAGAGCTACAAACTTTGGTTATAAAATAATTAAGTCAAGGAGATGGAAAGTATAGCAGAGGGAATATAGTCAATAAAATTATAATACTGTCATATAGTGATACATGGTGATACATGATGAGCACTGAGTAATGTATACAATTGTTGAACCAATATTTTGTACATCTGAGACTATAAAACACTGTATATTAATTACACTTCAAAAAATTACTAAGATTTTCAAGGTACATTGTATAATAAGAGACTGATTTCTCTTGATGGTTTTATTTATTTTTAAAAAATATTTTATTTACTTATTTGTCAGAGAGACAGAGAGTGCACAAGCAGGGGAGGGGGGCTGCAGGGGGGCTGCAGGCAGGGGGAGCTGCAGGCAGAAGGAGAAGCAGGCTACCCCCTGAGCAGGGAGCCTGACGTCAGACTCAACCCAAGGACCCTGGGATCATGACCTGAGCCAAAGGCAGACAATTAACTGATTGAGTCACCCAGGTGTCCCCCTTGATGGTTTTAAAATGAACAATGTGTTTGATCATTTTCCTTCTGCAGTAATATTTAATATTAAAAGTGATTCCTGGCTGCTTATTTTCTAACCTCCCACACACAACATCAGATATATTTTTACATATTTCGAGAACTATCTTTCTAAATTCATTTCTAAATTAATTTCCTCTTTCCAAAATACAGTATTAATGGAGGTGTTTATTAGTATGCCCTCTCTCTTCCCTCTAAAGTCAAAGCTCACTAAATCTGGTGGGCATCTGTCCCAAATGTTGGTGATCCAACCACAGACTATGTGACCTCACCAACTGGGTCAATAAGATTCTTTTCCTGTGAATTTTGGATTGGGAAATCAAAAAACTGAATCAGTTAGCAGAGACACTGAAAGAAAAGTAGGAACAGAGGGGTCTTGATGACCCATGTTAAGAAAGCCAAAGTTAGGGGCACATGGGTGGCTCAGTCAGTTAAGCATCTGACTTAGGCTCAGGGCATGATTCTGGGGTCCTGGGATTGAGCTCCGCATTGGGCTTCCTGCTCAGTTGGGAGTCTGCTTCTCCCTCTCCTGCTGCCCCTACCCCTGCTCCTTCTCCATCTCTCAAATAAATAAATAAAATCATTAAAAAAAAAAAAGTCAAAGTAGTTAGGGGAGGAAAAACTCTAAGCAAAACTGAGAAAAGCAAATCAAGTAGATTGTTGCCCCAGGGCAGTATTCCTCCTCCAGTCCTCCCTTTCAGGGAATGGCACCATCATAAAAGAAATGGCACTTTTTTTTTTTTAAAGATTTTATTTATTTATTTAAGAGATAGAGAATGAAAAAGAGAGAGAACATGAGAGGGGGGAGAGTCAGAGGGAGAAGCAGACTCCTTGCTGAGCAGGGAGCCCAATGCAGGACTCGATCATGGGACTCAGGATCATAACCTGAGCCAAGGGCAGTCACTTAACCAATTAAGCCACCCAGGTGCCCAGAAATGGCACAATTCCTAGAAGAAAACATAAGTGTAGATTTTTGTGACCTTGAATTAGGCAATGGTTTCTTAGATATACCACCCACCACACAAGTCATCAAATAAAAAATAAGTAAAATGGATTTCATAAAGATTTTATATTTCTGTGTCTTAAAGGATACCATCAAAGTGAAGTGGCAGTCCACAAAATGGGAGAAAATATTCGCAAATCACATCTAAAAAGCATCTAGTATCCATAATAAATAAAAAATGACTGCAACTCAACAATAAAAAAATTTTGAACAGGCAAAATATTTGAATCCACATTTTTTCCCAGTGTAGACATACAAATGGCAGACAAGCTCATGAAAAGATATTCAATACTGTAAGTCATTAGGGTAATGTAAAACAGTGAGATATACTTAGCATCTACTAGGATAGCCACAAAAATACAGAACAAAAAGGAAAATAAATGTGGGTAAGGATATGGAGAAATTAGAACCTGCATACTTTGCTGGTAGGAATGTAAAATGGTGTAGCCACTTTGCAAAATAGGTTGCAGTTCCTCAAAATAGTAAACGACAGAGTTCCATTTGACTCAGCAATTCCACTCCTATGTATATACCCAAGATATTTGAAAACCTATGTCCATACAAAAGTTGTACATTAAGGTTCATATTAGCTAAAAAGTGGAAACAACTTAAATGTCCATCATTTGATGAATGAATAAACACATGTGGTATATCCACACAATGAAATAATTTATAAAAAGGAATGAGATATTCATGTTATAGCATGAATACACCTTGAAAAAATTACACTAAGTGAACAAAACCTGATACAAAAGATATATATTGTACGATTCCAATGATTCCATATATATAAAATGCCCAAAATAGTCAAGTCCATAGAGACAAGAAGTATACGAGTGGTTGCCAGGGGCTGGAATTAGAGAGTGACTGTTAATGGGAGAGGATATCTTTGTGGGGTAATGCAAATGTTTTGGAATTAGACATTAGTGATGGTGATACACCTATGTGAACACATCAAAAACTCACTGATTATATACCTTAAAAGACTGAATATGGGTAAATGAATTATATCTCATTAAAAGAAAAGAAAAAAGCCCAAGTACCAATTACAAGCACATTAAAAATATTCCAGTATAAGGGCATTATTAGTTTTCTCAATTTGAGCTATAGTTTTCTTTTCAATTCTTCATTAAACATTTTAATTAGCTTTGACTAAAAGACAACTATTGACCATTTTCTATAAGACAAAGTTAAGGTGGAAAAAAAATAACATAATTTAGGTCATTCTGTACTTGGTCATTTTGTACTTCCCATATAGCCACTGTATATATGAAGAAATTTGCTCCATACCTTATTACCTTCCCAGGTTTCCTACCTATTCTCATGATGTCCTGCTATAGAGCGGTTCTTATCTCTTGATTTCCATAAGAAGGCCTCTGTAGCTGAAATAATCCTCATTTAAATAGGCTGACTGAACTTTGTAGTCATACAAACATGATAAAAACAAACATTTATGGAATACTATTCAGCCATCAAAAAATTGGGACCCCTGGGTGGCTCAGTTGGTTAAGCAACTGCCTTCGGCTCAGGTCATGATCCTGGAGACCTGGGATCGAGTCCCACATCGGGCTCCCTGCTTGGAGGGAAGCCTGCTTCTCCCTCTCTCACTCCCCCTGCTTGTGTTCCCTCTCTGGCTGTGTTTCTCTCTGTCAAATAAATAAAATCTCTTTAAAAAAAATGAAGTTTTGCCATTTGTAACCATATGGATGGAACAAGAGGGTGTTATGTTAGAAATAAGTCAGTCAGAAAAAGACAATTATCATATGATCTCACTGATAGGTGGGATTTTAAAAAATAAAATGGAGGATCATAGGGGAAGAGAGGAAAAAATAAAACAAGACAAAATCAGAGAGGGAGACAAACCATGAGAGACTCTTAATTATAGTAAACAAACAGGGTTGCTGGAGGGGAGAAGGTTGAGGGGATTGGGTAACTGGATCATGGACATTAAGGAGGGCATGTGATGTAATGAGCACTGGGTATTATATAAGGGGAGATGAATCACTGACCTCTACCCATGAAACCAACAATACATTATATGTTGATTAAATTTAAATAAATATAAATTTAAAAAAGAACAAGCATTTACCTTCTGTTTTGCAACCTTTTTTTTAAAGGTTAAAAGTAAAGCTCTGCTCAAGAGCATGCCAGTTTTCTAGTAGCTGCTACACATTACTTAAAATATTAAGAAAGAGTGATTCTGATTTTTCTTCTGATGTTCTTCCAGCCTGATTTTGTATCTTGGTCTTTTCTTTTTTTTTTTTTTTTTCAAAATTTTATTTATTTATTTGACAGAGATAGAGAAAGAGAAAGCACAAACAGGGGGTGTGGCAGAGGGAGAAGCAGGCTCCCCGCTGAACAAGGAGCCTGATGCAGGACTCCATCTCAGGACCTTGGGATCATGACCTGAGCCAAAGGCAGACGCTGAGCCACCCAGGCATCCCTCTTGATCATTTTCATTCACAATCAATTCTTTGACCCACCATTGAGCCAAGTTAGGATCCTAGGTTTCTGGGAAGACTTACTAGTTTTGTTGTTGTTTTGTTTTGTTTTGTTTTGTTTTGTTTAAGTACATAAAGATTTGTAGTTGGAAGTTCTTTCTTCCTCCATGTTGAGGAAACATGTTGAGGCTGCTAAGTCACTGGAGCAGGAAAGTACATTTGTATTCATTGTGTGCCTGTATTTCTCTGCCTTGATGAATTGAGCCTATTGGTATCACGACAAAGTTTATTGTTGGCATCTCTGCCATCTGCATGCTTTTCACACTCATGCTGATTGCTTTTCTCAGCTTCAGATTTCAGCCTTAATTTCACATTGGCAATGCAAAGATGTGAGTTACTGTGGCTTAACAACAGTGTGACTAACAGTCCCTCAAATAGGATCTTTGGGTACTCTCTGCTTGAGCAGGGGCTCTCCTTGCCACAATGAACATGCAGCCGAGCCCTGTGTAAAGTCAAGAAAAGTTTGAAAAACAGAGATGTTAGATTTAGTATCTTGGTTGTCCTTTAATTGGGGTTGTGACTTCCTAAGAATAATGTTCTTGGACTTGTGGTCTGTGAGTCAGGCAGTTTTGTTGTCATTTCAAAAAACTGAGTTTAATACCAAGTATTTAATTCAGCACATTGACTGAGCCTTCAATCTGTCCTAGGCACAATGTGGGCATAGAGACGAGTCTCTGTTTATTCAGCTGACCAGGTGAACTCCTGCATGAGTTAGAGACTTCTCTAGCTGTTCCTTCTCATTCATGGTTGCCTTGGGGAATTGAGGTGGTCTATAGGAGCTGTTTGGAGGTTTGGGAGAAAAATAAAGAGGATTTATAGGTGAGACTATAGATAGTTAATTTGGCTGTCTTTTCAAAATGTTTTCCATTATTTCTGGAGCAGGGGAGCAATTTTCCAAGTTCTTTCATCTGAAAGCTCTAGTGCTCCACATTTATGGTATGTATGGGAGTCCAGACTATTCCTGAAGTTAAACTACATCAATGTCACTTACAGTTAAATTATTTTACACATAACTAGTTCTTTCTTCCTCAGATTCTGTCCTTTTGCATGCAGATAATTTCCACGGGAAACATAGGCAATATTCAAAATCATCTTTTGGTCTTCATAAATCCTATAGGTACATTTCTGATGGGCAAGTTTCACTTACCCAGAATTTGCAAGTATCACAAAGGCTTAACATTTTCTTCCAAAATGTACCCTTTTAATATACTTTGGCTTATATTATGAAAACAGATAAGATATAAATATATGCTCTTTATTCAACTGACATTGGTGGGAAGGTTTCCAATAAATACATTATTCTTACTTCTTTTTTGTACAACGTACAAGTCAGAGTCTTGCTGGGCTTTTTTCTTTCAATTTTGATTGAGCCATCTAATTTTCACTTCACTTTAGTGATTAATCAGCCCAGCAACCATAGCCCTGCACCATGTACTCTTCATCTTAGCCAGTGTCAAAAATGAACCCATTTCTGTGTGCATCCCCTAGGCCTCATGGATTTTTATCTATTCAACTTTTTTTTTAATCTTAAGTTACAATAATTCTTCTTTTGCTAAAATTGTCTCAAATTTCACCAGTGGGTATCCCCCTTTTTTTAAAAAAAAAAAGATTTATTTATTAATTTGAGAGAGAAAGAGAGCATGCATGCGAGCAAACTGGTGGTGGTGGGGGAAGAGGCAGAGGGAGAGACTATCTGAGCCAACTTCCACTGAGTGTGGAGCCAGATATGGGGCTTGATCACAAGACCCATGAGATCAGTACCTGAGCCAAAACCCAGAGCTGGACACTTAACCAACTGAGCCACTCTGGCACCCCTAGTAGGAGCCCCTTTAAGATGGTTCCTGTATTCTTTTAATACACCTTCATTAATCCTTGACTACATATTTGCTTTCTGGCAAAACAGCTTATACTTTACCTCTCCTAAACCTAGAAAGAGCCATTTCTTCAAAAAGCCCTGATTCTTGTTAGTGGGAAATATGGAAATCAGGATCTGAGTACTAGATATACTCACTGATACCACTATGTCATTGCCTCTTAGTAAATGGAACTAATACACATGATTTTATTTATTTGTTTGTTTGTTTGTTTTATTTATTTTTAAAGATTTTATTATTTATTTGACAGAAATAGAACTAGAGAGGGAACACAGCAGGGGGAGGGAGAGAGGGAGAAGCAGGCTTCCCGCCAAGCAGGGAGCCCAATGTGGGGCTCAATCCCGGGTCTCCAGGATCATGACCTGAGCTGAAGGCAGTCGCTCAACCAACTGAGCCGCCCAGGCGTCCCATACACATAATTTTAAACCACAGATTCATTTAAAATTTTCCATATCAAGTATAACATTATAAAACTCTTCCTTAATTTCTTTGATTTTATATTTGTCTTTATTTTCCCTTAAAAATCACAGTTCATAATTCTATATATTTATGTATTATGTAATATCTCATAATTATATATATTTATACATTTTCATTTTATATCTACAATTATATATTTTTTCCTTATATATGTTTGAGAGTTACAATATCATATTGAGAGTTACATACCAGATATAGCAGAGAAAATTCATATTTATTTCTATCCTGTCCAACCCCTATTCCCTCCATTAAAAATCATTTATTAGTTTCTGATTTATGCTAGCTTTTTAAAAAAATATTTTATTTATTTGACAGCGGGAAACACAACTAGAGAGGGACCACAAGCAGGGGGAGTGAGAGAGGGAGAAGCAGGCTTCCTGCCCGAGCAGGGAGCCCGACCTTAATGACTGAACCACCTGGGTGCCCCTACCCCTGACTTCTTGTAATCCATTTCAATTTTTACAGTTAGAACTCTTAATTTATTTGATGTTTATCTGGTAAATGACACAAGGTATGGATCTAACTTTTTTTCCCAAATATCATATAATTCTCATACCTTTATTGAGAAAAGCCTTTCATACTAGTTTCCTACTGCTACTGTACCAGTAAAGTCAGTCTCCTTAGTCTTTTATTAGATATTTCTATTCTTATTGCATTTCCTATAATTTCTGTCTTATCAAGCTGCTGTGTTATTTGTGCATAGGTAATTATGACTGTTATTGTTTCAATGCGAATTTTGGCCTCTAGCATCATAAAATGCTCTTCCTTATCATTTACTGCTGTTTTTTAAAAAAGATTTTATTTGTTTAAGAGTGAGAAAGAGCAAGAGAGAGGGCAGGGGGGGAGCAGGCTCCCGCTGAACAAGGAGCCCATCATGGGGATTGATCCCAACACCTAGGGACCATGATCTGACCCAAAAGCAGACATCTAACCAACTGAGCCACCCACATGCCCCTCATATACCGCTTTTTCAGTTATTCCACTGTCACATAGCAAAAACAGAAACTTTTTTTTTTTTACTTTAGCCTCATATACCTTTCCCTATTTTTGGTCTTTTGGAATTAACTTGTTTTAGGAATATGGCTTTGCTTTGTTTCATAAGACATTGAAATCCTTTAGTAGGTGAGTTAAGCCCACTTACATTTATTAATACAGATGCATTTGATCTCAGGAGTGTAATGTGTCTTATGTGTCTTTCAATATGTAACGTGGTTTTTTTGCTCTTTTAAAACTTAGAGAAAAATGTTTAATATTTATAAAAGTTTGCTTTTTTGTTCATGGTAGCCTTTATATAAATACCTTAGAAAATGGCTAGCCCCTCTTTTTCTTATAAATGTCTATTCACAAAAACATTATAGTCTATGCCTTGACTGCCATCAGTTCCTTCTATAGCAATCAATGAAATTTTTCTACTTCATTCTTTCCCCTTTTCCTATTTGTTTTAGTTTTGCTATTTTTATTTGTCAAGACATATAACACTTTTGTTCTATTCTTCCATTCTTCTCATCTTGTTATAAATCTTAGATCTTCAATTAAATATTTTCAAAGAGCACTATTAGCCCTTTTGCTGAGGTTTCTCTAATTATTTCTTAAACTCATTCTCTATAGATTCTTTAAGAAGAGTTTTAGAGTTCTGTATTTTTCTAGTTACCTATTTTTGCACAATACACTTCCAAAAACCTAGTGACTTAAAAAACCATGTTAGGGGCACCTGGGTGTCTCAGTCAGTGTCTGCCTTTGGCTCAGGCCATCATCCCAGGGTCCTGGCACCAAGCCCCGCATTGGGCTTCCTGCTTGGCAGAGAGACTGCTTCTCCCTCTGCTCCTCCCCCCATGCATGCTTGTGTTCTCTCCCTAAAATAATTTTTTTTTAAAGATTTTATTTATTTATTTGACAGAGAGAAACACAGCCAGAGAGGGAACACAAGCAGGGGGACTGAGAGAGGGAGAAGCAGGCTTCCTGCCAAGCAGGCAGCCCGATGTGGGGCTCGATCCCAGGTCTCCAGGATCATGACCTGAGCCGAAGGCAGTTGCTTAACCAACTGAGCCACCCAGGCGCCCCCCTAAAATAAATCATTAAAAAAAAAAAGAGGGAGAAATAAAAAGAGGTTAAATAAATAAAATCATGTTATTCTATCTCATGATTTTGTGAACCAAGGATTCAGATGGAGCTTGGCTGGGTGATTCTGCAATTCCATGTATTATTATTACTGATTGATGTCACTATGTGGTAGTCAGCTGGCATCTGGGCTAGTCTTGATGGTCCAAGATGGCTTCCCCATATGGCTAATGCTCTGGTAGGATGGCTGGTAAGCTGAGCTCAGCTTTTTTCTCTCTATGTAATCTCAAGTCTTCTTCACCTCTTCATGTGGTCTTCTCAGTAGGGTAGTAGATTGCTTAAGTTGTAGCTTTAGGACTACTTGAAACAGTTTTTCCAGGGATAGGAAGTAGAAACTCTTAATATCTTTTTTTTTTTTTTGAAACTCTTAATATCTTAAAGCCTAAACCTAAAAACTGACTCAGCATGATTTCCATAATATTGTATTTGTCAAAGTGGTCATGGAGCCCAGATTCCAAAGGAGGGAACTTAGAACTCAGTGGAAGGAGTATCAAAACATTTTCTGACCATATTAAATCCACCATAAATATTTTCTGAACTACTGCATTTAAAAATAATGTTTTATAGCCTTGAAAACAGCTGGATTTCAAATCTTTGGTTCATATTTTCCTTAATTGTCTTCAAACTATTTCTCCACTACTGTCTTGTTTTGTTTATTGCTACTGAGAAATTTGATGCCAATTTTATCAAAGGACATTTTTTTAAGATCAAGGAATTTTACTATCCATCCTTTGAAGTTAACTTACCTGGGACAGTTTTCCCTAGTATAGAGTGGATTCTTTTATATGTAGATTCAGGATTTTTTTTTTCTTTCAAAAAACTTCTTGAATTTACTTTTAAATATATTTCCTCTCCTGGAACTTCAACTATACATACTTTGGATCTTCTTTTCTTGAATTACTCTTCTTTATTCCTTTTTTGTCTCTGCCTTAATTTTTAATATTTCTTGGCTCTTTTAATTTCTATTCACTAAGATTCTTACTGTACTTGGTCCTATACATTTTCTCTTGGCACCTTATAACTTAGTCTTCACCATCAAAGTGATTTTGTCTTTTAAAAAAATTCATTTCCCTGAGATTATTCAGATTCTATATCATATTTTCCTATTACTTGTTCCTTTCTATTCTGAATTTTTAATTTCTGATTTGTGGAGTTCATCACATCTACCATTATTTTTGTGATTGCATTTAGTTCATCATAGGATTTTTGTTTCATTTTTTATTTCCTTCATTTTGTTTTTTAGTGTTTTCATCTGCAGTAAAATTTTGAGTGTCACCTTTTTTTTCATATAACTTTGCATGTAGCCTAAGTTGTTTTTCATCATTATTTGTATTGTGTTTTCTAGGCCCAGAAATAACAAGCAATCTAATAGCAAGTAAGAAGGGATTTGGTGGCTTACTTTGTTTCTTAGTCCAAGATTACCTTCTTTTGTTGATAAAATATAGTTCCCTTAATAAATTTTGCTTTAGAAAATGCTACTTTTAATTTTTATCTTACTTTGAAGGTCCTTGTATTGAGCTACTTCCTTCTTTGTCTTTACCACTAAGCTAATAAGAGATACCACCTCTTTCTCCTTTCTCAACCAGAGATAGTGTTCTCAAGACAGACACCTCTGGTTTAATACATTTTCTTCCTTCCTTCCTTCCTTCCTTCCTTCCTTCCTTCCTTCCTTCCTTCCTTCCTTCCTTCCTTCCTTTCTCCCTGCCTCCCTCCCTCCCTCCTTCCCTTCCCTCCTTCCTTCCTTCTTTCCCTTCCTTTCTTCCTTCCAAGCTTCCAAACTTCCTCCCTCCCTCCCTTCCTCCCTCTCTTCCTCCTTCCCTCTCCCCTCTCTTTCTTTTTCCTAACCCCTTCCTTTTACCTAATGCTCAAGTCACAGATTTGACGTTAGAATCTTCCCATGCGAGAATTCTCACCTTTCTTGGATGAACTACATCCTCCACATGATTCCTTCCGCCCGATCCACTCAATATGATTTTTGGGTGAACCTCCACATGATCATCTTTCACATGATCCGTCCTGAACACTAAATCTTCTGTGTGATTTGGAATTGATGGTGCTTTTCTTGGATGTTTGTTTCTTATGTAAGCTGAAGTTTATAGTATTCCATCTCCTATTATTATAGATTGGTTACAGGTAATTTTTACTGTTCCACCCAATGCTTTTATTATAAAAGATGCACAGTACGAATCCAAAATAAATAATTACCATTTCCCCTTTCTCTCTTTCTCTCCTTCACACACACACACACACACACACACACACACACACACACACACACACTCTTTTCTGAAAGTTCTTCGCCTTGAAGAATCTGTTGCATCCAAACTGCTTTCTTTTGTTTTCTTGTTTTAATCTGTCATGTTGGATATTCTCACCCAATGACTGGTTGTCCTCTAAAAATTTTAGCTTTCTGTATGGAAACAATCAATTAATTGCCTCATTCTCAGTGTCCCCTATTCTAGATACTTTTCTCTCTTATTCTCTTCAAAGAAGCCTTTTGCTGCAGGGCAGCATCAGGTACCTGGCTAGACAGAGATGGGGAGAAAATATGGGGATCTAACTGCTTCTTAAGCAGACTCTGACCCAGACTTCCTTATTTTCAGATTTCCCCTCTCACTTCTAGACGTACTTAGTGCTAACTATTTCTGAGGCTTTGGGGGATTTTGTCGTATAAATCAGATTGTTTCTCTGCTTTCCTCACAGCTGGCTTAATGTATAGCTTTCTTCACATCTACTCTGGTATTTAACACTTACTCATCTGCTTTCTGGCTCCCAAAATATTGTTGCTGTTTTGCTCTTAAACTGTTCTCTAATGTCCATATAGGTATATGTCTTTTTAAATCCCATCACTGTGATTTAGTGGGGATGCAAGGGAAAAAAAAAGATATATGTTTTTTGCAATGTGCCACCTTTAGTACATGTCCTCAGTCTGGAATTTTCCCTCAAGGTATTTTTTCAAATCACATTTTCTCTTTATCCCACTAGTCAGTATTACCTTATTATAATATAACATCACTCTTACCAAATTCCAACTCTCCATTTTCATCTTTATCCAATGTTTTTTTCTGAAAAAGCATTTTCTTATTCATCTGCTCCCTCTCTTTTTATCCTGTGCTCAATACTAGGAACCTCAGTGCTCCAAACGGAGCTCTGATACAGCTCACGGAACTGTATTAGAGACTCCTTATTGTTCACCTTTCATTTTTCAGAAGAATCATGTATAGATGGGCTTCTGGGAACATGAGAGAGTAGGAGGAGCCTCGGCTCAGCCCATTCCATGGACACACCTAGACGGCAACCACATTAGTGTGTCTAATCCAGAAAATAAGCCAAAGACTGGCAGAACAGACTCTCCACAGCTAATCGTAGAGAAGTTACATAGAAATAGGATAAGAGGGGCATAGATGCAGTTGGGAACGAAATTCCCAGTGAGACTAACCACAAATGGGAGGGACACTATAAGAATGAAGAAGAAAGAAAAGAAGACCCCACACCAGACACCCTAGACATGGGGGACATGCACTGGGAAGATGAGTCCCCATATATAACATCTGACTTTGAAAAGCAGCTGAGCTTAACTATGCAAGTATTTATAGTCAGCAGGGCTTAATTCTCAATACTTTAAAAATTAGCAGGATTAGCTCTGGTAGAGCTGGAGGGCTATAGGAAACTGAGTACCCATTCGTAAAGAACCAGTACAACAAACAACCCTGCTGAGATACAGCATAGAATAAGAAGTTTCAAAAGCACCTGGAATTTATGTGAAGATTTATTTACTGATTTCAGAATGAGCATTGGAGGGGCAGGGATTGGAAACCTCTCCAAGAACAAAAGAGCTAGTGGAAACCATTTCTCTCTCCCCCCACCCCACCCCAAGCCTAGACAGCCAGATATTTGTGGGAACCAGTATGAGCAGCCTCCACCTTCATTGTTCACTACACTCCTACATTATTCTGGAGACCCACCCCATCCAACCTTCCCTACCTGGCAGGAGTCCCTCCAAAGTGATTCCTACCATATCACAACCTGCAAGCATCCCCAGCAGGGATTAACACTACTCCAAAGTGACTCCTGCCCTGGGGAGAAGAGAAGATAACCACACATACCATTTTGACTGCAGCCCCAGCAAACAGACAAGAGGCAGATATCTGGTCTGACTGCTGCCCAGCTTAGCAAAAAAACCTCTCAAGAGGGACCACAGGGAGCAAACCCTGCAGCTTAGTGTAACCACAGCCTTGGAAGATAGACTAGGGGTAGGCATGGGGTCTAACTGCTGGAACCTCCCATTTACAAGCCCATGACAGCCTCAGAGTTGTCCCTCACCAGCACAGGATAAAACCCTGCCAAAACAGGCTAAGAGAGCCACTGTAGCCAATTGGGCTGAAGGCAAACACAGCTTAGCCACAATAGGACACATACAATACACACAGCGGTGCTCTTAAAGCATCTGGTCTGATGAGTAGGACACTCTGAGCTACAGGGCACCAAAGAATCTCTTCTTCATAAGGCCATTACTTTTAAGATCAGGAGATGCAGCTGACTTTCTAAATACACATAAACAAACAGAGAGTTTGAAAAATGAGGAGACAAAGGGGCATATCCCAAATAAAAGAAGAGAATAAAACCACAGTGAAAGAGTTAAATGAAATGGAGATAAGCAATATGCCTGATAGAGAATTCAAAAGTAATGCTCATAAAGATACTTACTGGACTTGAGAAAAAGTGGTGGATCTCAGTGAGCCCTTCAACAAAGAGATACAAAAATATAAAAGAGAACCAATCAGAGAAGAAGAACTCAATAACTGAAATTAAAAATACACTAGAGGGAATCAATAGTAGTTTAAAGGAGGCAGAAGAAAGGATCAGCAATCAGGAAGACAGAGTAAGGAAAAGTAACCAAGCTGAACAGCCAAAAGAAAAAAGAATAATAAAAAATGAGAATAGGTTAAGGGAACTCATGACATCATCAAGCATAATAACATTAGCATTGTAGGAATCCACAAGAAGGGGACAGAAAATTTATTTGAAGAACTAATAGCTGAAAACTTCCCTAATCTGAGGAAAGAAATAGAAATCCAGATGCAGGAGGCACAAAGAGCCCTCCCACAGAAATCCACACCAAGACACATAATAATTAAAACAGGAAAAAGTAGTGATAGAGAATCTTAAAGCAGCCAGAGAAAAGAAAGAAATTACATACAAGGGAAACCCTAGAAGGTTATCAGCTTATTTTTCAGCAGAAACTTTGCAGGCCAGAGAAAGTGGCATGATATAGTCAAAGTGCTGAAAGGAAAAAAAAAAAACAACAAAAAACAAACCTGCAACCAAGAATATTCTACCTAGTAAGACTATCAGAATAGAAGAAGAGCTAGAGTTTCCCAGACAAAGAAAAGTTAAAGCAATTTATCACCACTAAGCCAGCCTTATAAGAAATGTTAAAGGAGACTCCTTGAGTGGGGGGGGGGGAGCCATAATCAGGAGTAAGAAAATTAGAAAATTTTGAGATAAATACAAACATAATAAAAGCAATACATTAATCACTTATAAAACCAGTGCAGAGGTTAAAGCACAAAAGCATTAAAATCAATTATATCTATAAAATCAGTCAAGGGATTCAGAAAACAAAAGGATGTAACCATCAACAAAACAAAAAGACAACCAACTGAATGGGAGAAAATATTTGCAAATGATATATCCAAAAGGGCTTAATATTGAAAATATAAAAAGAGCTTATACAACTCAATGCCAAAAACACAAACAATTCAATTAAAAAATGGGCAGAAGACCTAAACAGACATTTTTCCAAGGAGGATATACAGATGGCTAACAGATAAATAAAAAGATGCTTAGCATCACTCATCTTCACGGAAATGCAAATTAAAACCACGGGGTATCACCTTACACTAGTTAGAGTGGCTAGTATCAAAATGACAACAACAAGTATTGGCAAGGATGTGGAGAAAAGAATCCTTGTGCACTATTGGTTAGAATGTAAACTGGTATAACCATTGTGGAAAACAGTATGGAGTTTCCTCAAAAAATTAAAACTAGAAATACCACACTATCCAATAATTTCACTACTGAATATTTACCCAAAGAAAATGAAAACACTCATTAGAAAAGATATGTGTGCCCCTATGTTTAGTACTTTATTTACACTAGCCAACATATGGAAACAGCCTAAGAACCCACCAATAGATGAATAGATAAGGAAAATGGGGTATGTATACACACATACATACATACATTAACTATGGAATATTATGCAGCCATTTAAAAAGATGAGATCATGCTATTTGGGACAACATGGATGGATCTAGAAGGTAAAATGCTAAGTGAAATAAGTCACTCAGAGAAAGACAAATATGTGATTTCATCCATATGTGGTTTAAGAAACAAAGATATGAACAAACAAAGTAAAAAAGAGATACCCAAAAAAACAGATTCTTAAGCACCAGAATAAACTTGTGGCTTCCATAGGGGAGGTAGGTGAGAGGATGAAATTAAGAGCACACATATCTAGATGAGCAAAGAGAAATGTATGGAACTGTATCATCATATTGAACACCTAAAACTAATATGACACTGTATGTTAATTATACTTGAATTTAAAAAAAGAAGAATCACATACAACTCTGTTATTATTATGATACCATTTAAAAGAGCACTTTTTACAAATTTTGGGGCATATTTTACACAACTTACAGATTTCATTTGATTCCTAAATTCCACAGACATTTCTATTCTCTGACTTAAAGATACTGAGTCTACTCTTTTTAGCATGACTTATTTGATCAAGAAATATGCTTCATGTTTACACCTAGCCAGAGGAAAATCACTTCTCTGAGTAACTATCCCAGTCATGACTATGGCAAAGCAACTTTCTTAGCACTATTTTGAAATTAACAAACAACTTCTTAAGTGGATATTTATGGTACAAGCAAAGTTAATGGAAGTTAAAATGTGAAAAATATTCTTAAAATCTTGACACTCAAATAAAACTTTGTTTCTTTCTAGTTTCTATTCATATGCATTGATAAATTTTTCATAGTTATCAAAGTATAACACAATTTTATGCTCTTTTTCACTTAATGTCTCATAAGTTTTCCTTCCTGTCGAACAGTCTTCAAAATTTTTAATCATAATGACTATACAGTATCACCAACAGCTCACTTTGAAAAATGCACAGAAAGCATGCCTAAATATGTATGAGAAATCTGAATGGAATTGTTTATTTAAAAAAATACACTGTTTCCCCTAGTGAACAGTTTTCCTAGTCACAGTTTTCCCTAGTGTCAGGAAAACTCTCCTTCCTTCCCAACCATGGTTCTTTCAAAATAGATCTACAAAATCTCTGACACTTCTCCTTTCAGAAAATGGAATCTAATTGCCCTCTCCTGAATTGTAGACAGAACTCTTAACAAATTGTGCTGGAAATAATGCTCTGTGACTTCTGCCTGGTTCTTCTTTTAGGATGTTGTAAAGAAGCCCAAACCATATAGAGAGGCTACCTGTGGGCCCAACCATACAGACAGGCCACATGTGGGGCTACAACCTCAGCTAGGTCCTCAGCCAATAGCCAGGATCATCCACTAAACATGTGAAAACATGTCAATAAATAAACCTTCAGAAGATTCTAGCCCATGGGTTTCAAACCTTGCATCTGAAGATCTAAACACTGTGAGGCAGGGACAAGTCACCTGTACTCATAAAAACCATGAGAGATAATAAATGATTATTATTTTTCTAAGGCTAGCGTCTTCAGTGAGCCTGAAATAGAAAAACACTTAACTTCTCCGTGGGAGATGTGCTGAGACTTTCAGAAACTTTGAGTTGACCTTTCAGGAGTCAGGACAAGAAAAAAAAAAGTGCAATAGTTGGCTTTTTATTTCTTAGCAAATTGTCATGTTGATCATTCAAGACTCTTTCAGTTGCAAGTTTCAGAAAATTCAACCCTGAAGTTTATACAAACAAAGGGATTGTTCCTTGTATCAGAAAGGTCCAGTGTGGATCTAGCTTCAGAAATAGCTACATTAAGAAAATGAAACAGGGGATTAAGAGTACACTTATCACAATGAGCACTGAGTAAGGTACTGAGTTGTTGAATCACTACCTTGTACACATGAAAACAATATAACACTGTATATTTGCTCTACCGGAAGTAAAAAAAAAAAAAAAGGAAACAGTGCCATCAGAACCTAGTGTGTCTCCAACAAGCTTCCAGGTTTATTTAAGTCTAACAGAAGAAAAATGTACCCCTACATCAAAAAGTCCGATTATTGGCTCTGATTGTGTGTGTGTCCATCTCTGAACCAATTATTACAAATTAGGAAACATAGTGCTAGCTAAGTCACCTGAATTTCCTTGAAGCATATGAAATGAAAATTAAGAAGATGATTCTGAGAAGAAATTAGGACTCAGTAACCAGGGAAGTATAGATAGGTGGTAAAAATAATCGTAAAGTTAAATGAAATGAGCATAACATACAGGGCAATGGATAGACTGAAATTTTCTAAGACACACTAGCAAAATGCCTTCTGCAATTTCTTTCCTCCTGTGTCCTTCAATCCAATGAGCAAGCACAGAGAGTATACCGTTCATAGAGGTGGTTTAGAATTCCATTTCTAAAGTCTACATTTTCCATCCATTTTTACAGCTATTTACAAAAAGTATTATTCGACTTCTACTTTTAAATATATCAAGCCCTTCTAAATATCTAGAAAGACTAGATATTTCACATAAAAGCTTATTTGTCCACTATGTACACAGGACTGTTAGATAAAATTGCATTCATGTAACAATGGTTATAATCAAGTTATCTTCTGAATATAACCATTTTGGTCTTATAACATTCCCTCCTCAGTTCCCTCTCTTTTCCACTAAACCAGCAGACAAGAAGCATGGGCATGTGCAATGCTTAGAGGTGATTCAACAAATTTATATCCAAAGGCCACTTACAAAAGGCAAGTTTAAAAAAAAAAAAAAAAAAAAAAAAAAAAAAAAAAAAAAATATAAAAAAAAAAAAAAAAAAAAAAAGGCAAGTTTACCTATGAATTTAAAGGCAAAGGGTACGAAATGTGTTAATTTTACTACTTTGTCATAGATTGGCAACCTCTTTGATATCTACAGACTAGATATTGCAATATTAGGATTCATTTTTCATTAGTTAAAATATATACTCAGCAAAAAATGCATATAGCATACAGAAAAACAGTTTTGTTGGAAATGTCAAAGAATGAACACAAGCATACTAGCTTTTACAATTCTTTCCCTCCCATTTCCTTCAAGCCACTGAACAAGTACAGATAGTATACTACTCACAGAGGTGATTTAGCAATTCCATTCCCAAGAGACAATATTTCCTATGAATTTTAACAAAATGATATTTATAAAGTGCTATTTTACTACCTCCTCTACTTTAACATATATCAGATATTTCCACTAGATGTTTCAAATAAGGACTTAATCTGTTTATAATATACATAGCAATCATTGAATTAAACTGCAAACATGTAACAAAAGTTATAACCCTAAAGTGTCTTCAAAATATGAACATTCTGGCCTAAAATCTTCCTTTCTCTCCTTCTTCCACTAATATAGTGGACTATAATGTTCAAATTTTCAGAAGACAATTTTTCCTACGAATTTTAGCACTTTGTGCTAAAATTCTTAGAAAAAAGGGTACAGAATGTTGTTAATTTACTAACTTTACTTTGTCATATATTGGTAAACTTTTTAACATCTAGAAAGACTGGATGTTGTAAATGATGACCCAATCATCTATTTATACACTATATATCCTGAAGAGTTAAAAAAATGCATGAACATAAGGAACAACGGTTCATTTTACCTCACTATGAACACACTGGCATAGAATTCTCCTCATTTCCTTCTCCTCCCTCCCTAAAGAGTGCACAAATACAATGTGCATTGCCTAAGAGATGGTCCCTCCATCCTCTTTTCCCAAAAACAATATTTCATATAACTTTTAACAAAAATATATTTACAATATGTGAGATTTTATTATCTCTATTTTCAACATCAGACACTTCAGAATATCTAGAAAGATGAGATATTCAATAAAGCACTCAGCACTGTCAACAGTGCTCACAGTAGTGAGGAAAATGCACACACAAAACAACGGTTATAATATGAAGATAGCTTCTAAATATGAACAGTCTGGCACAGAACCTTTTTCTTTTCTTTTTATATAACATGAACATCTAACATTTGCCTGTTATTTCACTCCTTAATATTTCTAGTCTAATTCTATCATGCAACCCGCCTGGGGCCGACATCATCAATTATCAGTGATGCCGGGACCACTGTCTGATTTTGTGCTTAGTTTTCCTTCCCAATTCTTAGCCTGTATTTGGTGTTATAGCATTAACCTAGTGGCCCTTCCACAGGGCTGAAAATCCCAACTTTGGAAATAACATCCCAACAGAAATCTTTACAGACTTTAAATTTCCCTAAGTCTCTGCCAATATGCTTGTATAGTTTGCTTTTTTACAATTGAGGCTGAATTCTACCATAAATGTAGCATTTGGTTAGTCCTTCAAGGCCACCCTAATTGGATTTGATTTGAAGATTCATATTATAAAACTCACTCAACCAGACCTTTCATTCTCTGAAATTCTTAACCAGAGGAGGATGAAAGGAAGTCAGAAGTGTAAAGTCAATGACATTTTTTATTTTAATGGCAAGAAAACTGAAAAGCAATCTAAGAATTGGAAATTTCTTCATCACATGTAAACTTTTCTCTTAACAATCTGCTGTACAGGGCTAAGTTTTTATTTGCAACATTATATAATTCACCAGAGCATTTATTTAAAAGAGAAAAGTGACCTAATACTAATTTTCAATCATTTATAATGAAAAAATTTCCATAGTATGGCCTTGTGAGTCACAATAAGCAAGTCTTTTTTTTTCTTTAAAGGCTTTTCTATGTTCTGTAATTATGCTAAACAAAACATTTTCTATCCCTTCCCCCATTTTGAGAGCTGTTTACTAAATAAATCAAGGATGTTTTATCATACAAAGAATATCTAGCCAAGGAGCTTATTATGTACAAACATAAGTGGCACTGTATTTTACAAAGATCAACCTACCTCTGAACTGCAAATATGTTTTAGTCAGTAGAGTGATACACTTATGACTATGGATCTAATAGCAAAAAGAGGCTTAAATTTACATACATTATTCTTTAGGAATTGCAAAAAACGCAATCACATAAATGTTTTGAGTATTTACTTTTCTTTGTAATTACATTTTAAAATTACATACTTTACAAAAAAGTTTTTGCACAAATTTGACCATTTTAATGATCAAATTTCTATCATAAGATTCTTCCTTTATCTGCTATGTGCAGCAACCAAGAGAATCCTGAGTCAGATAAACTAAGGTTTTGGAGCTAATAAAAAGAAAAGTCTATTTACACACTGATGAATTATCTGATGCTATCTATTTCTCATGAAAATAGAGAAAGGGTTCAGCTCTGGAAATGGTGACCTCTTTCACTTACCAGTTAGCAAAACCAAAGAAGGATTCTAAATTGAATGTAATTCTATGTAGCTTACAAATACATACACATTCAGGATCTAGATGCATTCTAGGTTAGATTTTTTGGGTTAATGTCTATTGGTTGCCCCTTTTCTCCACATGATAGTACCCCTTAAAGTGGGTGCTGTCATGTTGGTCCCTATACATGGGCTCACAAGACTTACAGCTGGACTGATGACTGCCCCATTCTGCCACAAATCTAACTCTTATAAGTGGGAAGGAATGTTCAAATCTGAATAGGCCTCTTGCTTCTATACTATCTAAAACTGTTTTATTTGGTAGATACACTAATGTCATAAATCTATACTAGGTTAGACTGAAATCAGAAATAAGTGTCTTACTTTGACCATCAAACATTTCTGGATATAACTTTCAAAGATGAACTGCATAAAAAAGATGAAAGGCCTTTCCTGGTGGGTCTTGCTCCATTTTGGTTAGTACTAAAGGTATTTGGCAAATACTGCTAATTATCCTTCATTCATTCTCCTTAATTCCCAGTAATAAAAAAGATGCCCTAAGGTTTCACTTGGTACATCAATGACCAGCTTGAGATTACTCTTCTCAGCCTGCCTTATAGCTTTGTGAGGCCAAATGGGATTCAGGTCATTGGGATGGGATACTTATGAATGAACTTATTATTCTGTAAAGAGAAGCCTCTTCCTTTGGGCTCCCTCTTTCCTCTTTCCAAACATCAGAGTAAATGGCAACAACTAGAAGAGCTGCCCTGGACCTAGACATGGAGCTTCATATTAAGGGTGCTTGAGCCAACCCAGCAGCCTGGTCTCTGGATGAACATATAAAGCAGATGTTTGGTTCTGGATTGTTACATGAAAAGGAAAGTGTCTATCTGAATTAAGCCACTGTATTTTGGAATCTCTTTGTTACCACCGCTTGTCCTATCTCTTAACTAATGGAACAACCCAGAAAACCTCAACTATGGTAAGAACCAGCATCATCATCATTATTTTCACTGTCATGATGCCACAAATCTAACTCTTATAAGTGGGAAGGAATGTTCAATAGGCCTCTTGCTTCTATACTATCTAAAACTATTTTATTTGGTAGATCCACTATTTGTTATAAACTGATGCATCCACTAATAACCTGCTCGTGTCAAGATTACTTTATTAAAAAATCCACAATAACAACATACAGGGTAATGTATGCAATAGAACCCATGGCATAGGTTATAATGATGCCAGCAAATGCACATCCTGAGCAGCACATTTGTGCTGAGTACTGTGCATGTGCAGACCTCACATCTTTTCACTAAAGACTGGTGTATCAGAGAGGAGGTGACATGCCTAAGGATCCTTTGAGAAAAGCCAGAATGTAAACGGGAAATGACAATGGAGAGATGTGGGACCACAAGTTCTATCTCTTAGACACACATTTGCTGGTAAGGAACAGGTACTAAAATAAATCTTTAAACAAACATTGACATTTTCAGTAAAACTCGAGGGCAAGTATACTACACACAGAAGGCAAAAAGGCACATGAATAACATGAATCATCCAATTTGTGCCTTTAGGTAAAATCCATCACCTGTTCAGACTGCTGTGGATCAGGCCTATGTTCTGCCACTCCTCAGACTCAGAGCAGCTGCAGGCTGACAGGAATTCCTGGCAGTGAAGTTGTCTTTAAATTCATCTGTGTTATCAGAATTCCATTTCCAAGGATTTTTAATGCAGCAATGGAATATATTAGAATACTTGTATTATGCACTAGTCCTGCTTAGCTACACACAAAAGAGTTTATTCTGGATTCAGGGCAATGTCTCTGGGTCTTAGAAGTTTCATAGATGTGTATATTCCTTTGTACAATCTGGAAAAGAGGCCAATGTGAGAATTTCTGCTTGGAAGAGAAAACAGCCTCAAGCATTTGAGAGCTTCCTGCCACAATTTTACCCTCCTCTGAGAAGCTCTAAATTTCTCTCCAAATGTGTGAATATGTATAGAGGATCTTGCCTTTCATGCCTGAATACATGGGGCATGTACTGCTGAAAATTCCTGAAAAAAGACTTAATTAATACAGGAATGTGTCTGAAAACACTCATATAGGAACAAATCAAATGATGAACTTTATAAAGCTCAGCAAACTAAATGTCTCCTGCCCACAGATACTGAAAATACAAGTTATTCATTTTAACTATTTACATTTACAATTCACTTTAGTAAAATTATCATATTCTAGCAAGGTCACTGAAATTAGCATTTCGCTGACCTCTCGATTGTATCTCATCAATCATTCTATATATTAAGTCACTCTTCAGGGCCAGGCACTGTGACAGGTTCAGATTGCCCATGACATGAATGCCTTCCCATTTACTCCATAAGACCAGCTCTTACTGTGTGTTAGGAGTTGGTTAGATATAGGGATGCCTGGGTGGCTCAGTTGGTTAAGCATCTGCCTTCAGTTCAGGTCATGATCCCAGGACACTGGAGAGATGTGGGACCATAAGTTCTATCTCTTAGACACACATTTGCTGGTAAGGAACAGGTACTAAAATAAATCTTTAAACAAACATTGACATTTTCAGTAAAACTTGAGGGCAAGTATACTACACACAGAAGGCAAAAAGGCACATGAATAACATGAATCATCCAATTTGTGCCTTTAGGTAAAATCCATCACCTGTTCAGACTGCTGTGGATCAGGCCTATGTTCTGCCACTCCTGTCTTGTGTCAGGCTCCTTGCTCATCAGTGAGCTTGTTTCTCCATAACTGCTGCTCCTCCTACTGTGTGCTCTTTCTGTCTGACAAATAAATAAATAAAATCTTTTTTTTTTAAAGATTTTATTTATTTGACAGAGAGAAACACAGGAGAGGGAACACAAGCAGGGGGAGTGAGAGAGGGAGAAGCGGGCCTCCCGCCAAGCAGGGAGCCCGATGTGGGACTCGATCCCTGGTCTCCGGGATCATGACCTGAGCCGAAGGCAGTTGCTTAACCAACTGAGCCACCCAGGCGCCCCAAATAAATAAAATCTTAACAAACAAACAAAGAAACAAACAAAAAGAGCTGGTTTGATCTAAAGAATAATGACAGTTTGTCCTTGCTTTTATGATACTTAGAAGATAGCTAAGGAGTAAGACACAATTATGACAATTAGTACCTTTTCAGAGATTTCAAAGGCCAAACTAATTAACTGCTAAATAGATTGAGTGGTATAAAATTAGTTAAATTCTTAACAAAGCACCCAGCCTGGGGCCAAGAAGGACCTTCCAGTTACTGTCTCACCTAATCTTCTGCACAACCTCTGAGGTATTAACCCCATTTGGGGAAAATAAAGTTAGAAAGATAAAGTAATTTCATTAAATTCATGCAATGAGTACATGAGGGATCTGTGACTGGAATCCAGACCTGAATCCTCCAATGACTTGAATTCAGTGGGCCAGTTAGACTCTTCAGGAAAAGTGTCCTGACCTAAGCAGGGTCTTAGAGGAAGGCACATTTGAGCAAAAAAGAACAAGGTCCTTCAGAGTTAGCATCTGAAGTAACAAAGGACTGGCACCCGGGAGCCTGAGGCTTGCCTGCCTATCCAAGGAAATGCCTCAAAGCCCAGGAGTGGTTACTTCTTTCTTTTGTTACAACATACAGTGAGCTAAGCAGTTGTCTCTATTATACTCACTTACCATGTTTATATTTGCTTTCTGTTGCACTGGTCCTCTAACCGTGTGAGTTCATTTTGGGGACAGAAAAAAAAACTGCATTTTATAGTTCAAATTGAAAGCCCTGTTTCTTTTTGTAGAAGGGCATCTGGATATTAGCATTTCCAATTGTGCCTAGGAGTCACGAAGTAGATAAACACAAAGAAAAGTTGACTTTTCATTATGTCCTTGAACAGATCATTGCCCTGAAAACTTTAGTCCAATTACGGTTTATGTTGCAGACCTAAGGTTCCAATAAAGCTACTGAATTTGTAAAGAAGATTCTGTTTTAAACCTGGTGGAAATTTCAAGCTGGTATCTCCTAGGGTTTCCAAGATACAGTTGTCTCCAAATTGGCTTTGTGTGTGCCCTAGGGCAGCGCAGCAGTGCTGCGATTGTGTCTAATTAACCTCCTGCTAAACGAAAAATGTCAGAAAGGCAAATCACCAAACTAGAGCAAGATGCTGGGTTGTTGTTATTTTCAATAAGATTAGAACTACCTGTTTTAGGTTTTGAGACAACTACTCAGAAATTTGGTAGGACATTAGCACATTAGTATTAGGGTATTTGCATGTCAAAGACCAGAACTGAATAGGTCTTAACTTTAATGAGGTCACATTTTAAAACCAGTAGCTGAGAAAGATGATTATTACAGATGAATAGTAAATTAAAGAAGACTTTTAACCAAGTTTGGTTCCATGCAAAATTCTGTTCTTTGTTTAACTCAAAGTGACTATCATCTATCACAGTGGCATTTTTTTCTTTATTTAATAATATAGGTAACCAGAGGGGGGAAGTAAAAGACTTGTATTATAATTCAGCCGGTATAGGTCAAACTATTCTGCAGCAACAACTCCTAAATCACAGTGGTTTAAAATGCCAAAGTTTTCTTTCTTTCTTTCTTTCTTTCTTTCTTTCTTTCTTTCTTTCTTTCTTTCTTTCTTTCTTTCTTTCTTTCTTTTTTTAAGGTTTTATTTTCTCTACACCCAACATGGGGCACAAACTCACAATCCCGAAATCAAGAGTCACATGCTCCACCTAATGGGCCAGCCAGGCACCCCCCCCCGAAATTTTATTTTTCAATAGCACTACATTTTCACTGGGTCAACTGAGACCCAGTTTGCAGGAGGCTACATCTCTGTACTGCCATAACTGACAACTAGTTTTCTATTGCTATATATCAAATTGCCATAAACTTAGCAGCTTAAAACAATACACACCATCAAAAACAAACAAAAAAACAAAAAAAAAATACACGCCATCATCTTAAAGGTCATCTTAGAGTTTGTCCACCACCCAGGAAGACACACGTGTACACACATGCACACACACACACACACACACACACACAAAGAGGCCATGGACTGGCTCTTAAAGATATATCACCTTCACTTATTTTTCATAGACCGTATCAAGTCAAATACCCATATGTCTTGAGAGAAAGGGCATGCAATCCTACAATATGCTTAGAAAGAGGAGAAACAGGGTATCTGTGTGGCTCAGTTTGTTGAATGTCTGTCTTGAATGACTCTTGATCTCAGCCCAGGTCTTGATCATAGTGAGGTAGAAAAACCCTCGGGCCTCAGCCTGCTCCTGTCCACTGCTCCCCACTGCTCCCGCTGAGACGAAAAGACCAAATGGTCATCCCGTTTGGTTAAGAAAAAAAAAAAAAGCCCCCCTCCCCCCGGAAGACTTAGCACTCTCCTCTGGCACTTCCAAATAGATTATACCTCCACACAAAGAGGGCCAATAGTCCATGAGAGACCCTGAAAACGTACCATTACCATCCCCCATCACCCGTAACCATAAAAACTCATCCCTAACCCTGCCAGCAGGTTCAGTCTTTAGGAGAAATCCCAATGAGCTTGCCAGGATAATAAAGCTGTGTTCTTCCAGATTTCTGTGTGATGATTGAGTTTCTTCCGTTGCCTCAGATTTTCTACAACAGTAGGGTCATGAGTTCGAGCATACTTTGAAAAAAAAAAAAAGGAAGAAAGAAAGAAAGAAAAAGAAAGGAGAAACAGAACATTTGCCAGTAGTCCCAATGACAACCACATCTTGTCTATGAAATAAAATCACTTTGGTCTTTGTAGAGGAATTCATCAGTTACAAACAGTGCATAAAATAACAGGTTAAAAATTAACCTGGGTGGCTTAGTTGGTTAAGCGTCTGCTTTCGGCTCTGGTCATGATCTCAGGGACCTGAGATCAAGCCCTACATCGGTCTCCCCACTCAGCCCCTCCTGCCTTCAAATAAATAAATCTTTTAAAAAAATTAACTGGGCACCTAGGTGGATCAGTTGGTTAAACAACTGCCTTCGGCTCAGGTCCTGGGATCAAGTACCAAATGCTCAGGTCCTGGGATCAAGAACCCTGCTTAGCAGTGAAGCTGCTTCCCCTGCTTGTGCTCACTCTCTCTCTTCTCTTTCTCTCTCTCTCTCTCAAATGAACAAAATCTTCAAAAAAAAAAATTAACCAAGAAAATTATACCGTTACACACCATTGTCTTAATTTCGGTTCCCCCAAAAGCAGACTCTGAGATGAGAAATTGAGTCTAACTGTTTATTTTAGAAGTGATCACAGGGACTGAGGATATGAGAGAGGAAAGGAAGAAAGCTAAAAAAGGGTGTGTGTGTGTGTGATAACAGTTGCTATTACTGGCAATTGGGGTTCTAACCTTCTGGGAATCTTTTTCTTTCTTTTCTTTTCTTTTCTCTCTCTCTCTCTCTTTCATTTTCTTTCTCTCCTCTTTCTTTCTTAAGATTTTATTTATTTGACAGAGAGAGAACACATGCTAGCAGAGGAAGTGACAGAGAGAGAGGGAGAAGTAGGCTCTCTACTGAGCAGGGAGCCCAATGTGGGGGCTGGATCCCAGGACTCTGGGATCATACCCTGAACAGTAGGTAGTCACTTAACCAACTGAGCCACCCAGGGGCCCCTCTGGAAATATTTCTAAAGAAATAAAATCTGGAGACATTTCAGGATGCCTGGCTTCCAGCTCCAACATATCATTCAAAGAAGCTAAGACTTCTTGAATCTTATTTTCCTCATCTATAAAATTGAAGAAATTTGCTCCAAAATTTTCTTAGGTCTTGTAAAAATAATTTCTTTCTTTCTTTCTTTCTTTTTAAGATTTTATTTATTTATTTGACAGAGAGAGACACAGCGAGAGTGGGAACACAAGCAGGGGAAGTAGGAGAAGGAGAAGCAAATTCCTGCCGAGCAGGGAGCCTGATGTGGGGTTCAATCCAGGACCCTGGGATCATGACCTGAGCCAAAGGCAGACGCTTAATGACTGAGCCACCCAGGTGCCCCAAAATAATTTATTTCTGATACACATATATCATTGTTATTTAATATGAAATCAACTTTACCCTGGTGCCTGAGTCTTTCTATCACATTAGAAACTGAAGTTCCACTATTACACTGTACTATGCTAGATACCTTTAGGCAGACAAATGAGTAAGAATCATGACACCTCTCCTCAGAGAGGTCATATAGGAGAGACAGACATGTATACCTTTATTCCACTCCCTTTCCTCTCCCTCACTTCATATCACCCACATCTATACTTGGTGTTCAGAAGAAACAGGTGCAGCAAAAGATACAATAAAGTGCTATTTTATTTCTCTATCTTTACTATATCCAGAGAGAAAACATGCCAACATGAAAATCAATGACAGGTTAACTGCCCCTTTCTCCTCACAAAGGAAATGTTTTAAATGGCTTCTTAGAAAAATTCAGACTTGGAGCCCTTTGTGACTTCCTTTAAATTAAAATTAGCATAGAAAAGTGAATTACAAACAAATGCAGTGCCATCAGCAAGTTTGGATTAGCCCCAGAAAATAGTGTCCCCCGTTAGAGAACTTCTGTATGTTGCGGGCAGTGGATGAAACAAAGGGAAAGCAACTCTGCTTCACACCCTACGCTGCCTCTTCTCATGGGATTCTTGGCGTTCCCTGGGATCATGATTCCAGATGTATGTCCCAAATACTGCATGAGATATAGTTATACTAAAAAATGTTTGGGTGTATCTATCAAATTCAAATATAATAAGGCATCTGGGATTTAATCTGGCAACCCTACCCTAGGGAGCCTTTCCAAAATTTGTGGAGGGAAACTTTTTCATCACAAATGATGGAGATAGCAGAGATGCTGGACATTATTTATGTGTTGAACAATCTTACATAACAGAGAACTGTCTCATAGCCACATGACTTTTGAATATCCCATTGGACACTCATGAAAAGAAAGTAAGCTGGGATGGTTTTAATGTACAATGAATTTTTTTTTAAAGATTTATTTATTTGATAGAAACACAGCTAGAGAGGGAACACAAGCAGGGGGAGGGAGAGAGGGAGAAGCAGGCTTCCCGCCGAGCAGGGAGCCCGGGACTCCGGAGGCAGACACTTAATGACCAAGCCATCCAGCTGCCCCATACAATGAATTTTTTTTCAACATACAATAGAATTTTAAATATAAGAATACAACAACTATGTAAATCAAAGGATAATTTTACTTTTTGTTCAGTATGTTAACAATAGCTGTTCATCATTCCAGAAAATCGTGTATCACCTGTGGCAACATTGTGGTATTTGAGTCAACAATACACCACACCTGAATCATTTGTAGCTGTCATCTTCATAGTGCTTGTACCTCTGTGTGCAAGCACCTGATTCTTCATTATTCTTGCAGTATTATTAAGCTCAAGTTCTTAACATGTTAAAATATTGTATTATGAATTATTTCCTTTTATTTCTCTTTTACATTAAAGTTAGGTCATTATATATTTTGTTCAAAATGTTGCACAGACAGATTATGTTACCTATGAATTTCATCTCAGGACCGTAAGGAGGTTTGGGTTTGATCAAGTCAATACCCACTTCTAGGATTTACCCAGGAATTGAGATTTGTCCACTATACCACATAGGTAGCTCCAGGGCAAAAAAGAACTTTGAAGGAAGAAAGGTTCTAAAATTGTAATAGAAAAATCAAGATGACATGACTATGCAATCACACTGCAATCTCTTCACCACTTCCTTTCTCATTTCTCTAAATCCCTCTAAGAAGCATACTCAAGTCTTGAATCTGCTTTAAAAATTTTTAAATGTTATTTCCCCCCAAGTTTTAGACAAAAATTACATCATTGTATGTTGACGTATTTCTTTGCATTAATCAAAATTGTTTTGTGAATCCTAGCAGATCTAAATGGAAAAGAAATCAAAACTTGAGGCTGTTCAAGGTTTATTAATACTAATACTTCCATCAGCATAAGTAATGATAGTGCTGATTAGGCTTTTAAAAAATCAACTTCTGAGTGAACACAATGTCTTACCAAGTAGAAGACAGACCTAGAGCCTAAAGATATCCAAACATAATTATTTGACCCATAAACCAGTGCAGTGTCATTTCTGCCGTATTTTATGTTGCTATCACAGGTGGTACACAGATTCAGAGGGAAGGAAAATAGTTCTCAATTTTCAATGGGAAAGAATCAAAGAATGTGTGGCCACTTAACCCATCAGATTTGAATGAAAAGCAGGTTAATGGACATACATTATACCACACCATGTCCATGCAAGAAAGACACTGTAAAAAGAGACAGAAGGAAATGGTGCAATGCAAAATGAGTAAGGTCAGCAGAGGTACTATTTACTGTGGTTCTGAGGAAGTCTGGCAACAGATTAAATTTATAAAGTCATGAAAGATAATGGCATGATGTAACAAGATAATGTCATACTAGCTAACACAGAAAAGTATAACAGGCTCATAATTTGAAGTATTGTACCATGGATTTTATTCCTTAAGATTACTTCTCTAAAGGTCCTCTTCAGAATAAGAACACAGTAAAGACTAAAGACTTCCAAATTAAGTTCATGAAGTTCACTTTATACAAAAGTGTGAGAGGCAGGTTCTTTAGAGCAAGAAGAAATTGCAGTATTAAATGAGCCTGAACTTAGTGAAATAAAAAAGGACAGAGGCTATAAAATAGACCACAGAATAGTAAGAATACAGAGGTGATTGTTTTGTCAAGAACATGTTATGCCACTCGCACAGTGACCTAGTCTTTCTATGTGTATACTGCAGACGTGAGGCTTCTGGGTAGAGGACAGAGTTCCCTATTGATACAACCAGATCAACAGCCAGACTTATCAAAAACAGCCTTGGAATCTTTTAACTTAGGGGGTGGGGGAGAATAATGGATTTTCTCCACAAATACATAGTAGAGAAGCAGATGCCTCTACACCCTTCCCCAAATAAGAAAGAAAAATAACAACAACAACAACAAAAAAAAAAACAAAAAAAAACCTTCTGATCCTTTGGGGATGGAAATGAGGCTGGGTTGTCAACCTGTTTGGATTGTAAGTAAAATCTTTCTAGGTGTCAGAAGGCCTGGAGTGTTCCAACCTAGAGAAGTCCTGGCTTCTTCATCTCTTTTTATATATAAAAGCTAACCTAGGTGGCTATCTCAGGATGTTTGGCTTTGAGGGAAATAAGAGAAGATTTATTATCCTTTCAGATCCGAGCTGTTAGCTACTTCATTAGAAAAATAAATGGCTGCAGATCTAATCCTTATGGCATGCAAAAATCCGTCCAGGGTAAGTGAAAGCCAATATTCTCGATCTTTGTATGTTTTACATTTCTATGTCTCAGGAGACTGCAGTTTTTTGCAGGAGCACTGAGGAATCCAGGGAAGTTTTATTTCCCCACAATGATATAACAGTGATTTCCTGACATATAGAATGTCAATAAAAACACTTGTTAGTCTGGGGGTGAAAGTGGAAGTTAGGAGGCCACGCATATTTAGGAACAGCAAGACTAGGATACATATGGTGACCAAGTTGATCAATTTTTATTGCTTTTAGATACAGGTACAAGTGACATGATCACAATGACTTAAGTAAATAGAGGTCATTTTTTCTCTCTAACAAGAGGTTTGAAGGTCAGTCATTCATCAGCAGTCCAGACTCCTCCTGGCATCCTACTGAAGTGTTAACTTACGGCTTGCCGGTTACTAGATGGCTACTCTACCTACTATCATCATGTATGCATTTCAATAAGCAAGGAGAAAAGGCAAAAGCTAAGGTGCATGTCAGCTTTTAATTTTTTTAAGTCCTGCAAACAGAAGCTTTGAAGAAGCTTATCTAATTATTTCCATTTATATCTTTTTTCCCCCATTTATATCTTACTCCCATCCCTAGTGAAAGGAAATCTGAAAAAAAAAGAATATTGATACTAATCACACTGGTATCCTGAATGAACTAGGTTTCTTTTAACAGGAAAGACCACACAAAGAGCTCTCAGAACTGCAATCAGCAATGCCCCCCAGCCCCTAGGCCTCAGTCTAAGTGAGGAATATAAGACTACAAAAATCCCAGGTGGCTTGGAAGTAGGCTGAACATAGAAAAGATCTCTGCCCCACCTGGCTGTCTGAATCTGTGAAAGGAGATTTCCTCTCTGTGTGCTAGCACTGTCACAGAGTGGATGGAGTTGGTAGGAAGACGAGAAGACCTAAGCTCAATATGGTGGTCATCCAGAAGTTCATGGCTCCCTCAAATGGTACTGAGAAGGGCCATAGGGCCAGAGCAATTAAAGAGGCCCTAGTCGGTGTGAGAAGATACAGAAGACATGGACCCCAGTCAACAGAGGCTCTGACAGGGACAATAAACACCAGCATCATATTTCTGTCCAAGTTCCCCAAGCAGGTGTGATCAGAAACATGAGCTGCAAGGCAGTGCTTCAGAGGCCAATCCCTAAAGAGCCCAAGGAAGTTTCTGAAGAGCCAAGGCTGGTGTGTATACCAGACATGACCTCATAGTACACACTGGGGAATGGAAAGAAAGGCTACAAACTTCGAATTGTGTGACTCTAAATCCTGAACCGAATATAACTAACTGAGAGACTAAATTTTAAATTCAATGTGACTAAATTACCTTTCTGCAAATCTGCAAAATCAAGATCATCTTTCCCAACATCTAAAAAAATGGTGGAGATAGGATAGGGTCCAAAGTTAGTTGAATTAAATCATGGAGATATAAAAGAAGTATATTTCTGTACAATTCAGTGATATATAAATTTAAAATCCATGGTCATAGGTAGATTTATGTTTGGTGTAAACTTATTAAAAGTTAGAAATAAGTGACCATTTCTGATATCTAAACAAAGTGTAATGATTAAGCTAATTCCTTTATTCAGGGCATAACTAATAACTGAACTTCCCATGAAGAGATGCAGTGCTTCATGCTGGTGGCCTGTTATGAACTACTACAGTGGAGCGACAAGACTGTCTCTGGAGCTTTCTGAACATGAGGGAGGGGGCTCCACAATGGTGAGTGAAGCAAGACAGCTTCTTTATGTTCAGGTTCTGAGTCAGGAAACTCTTGTGGGGTATGCATTAGGCTGAGGAATTCTCAGGAACTTGGGGTAAGTTTGAGGGCTAGACCACCTGAAAAGAAAAGAAGAAACAATGTTTCTCAGAACTTGACTGTCACCGGAGAATTTGTAAGAAAATTCTCAGGAGGAAATGAAAGGAAAGGGAGATGATAAGTTCATAACAGTAGTAATAATAATTATGAATACTTATAACAGCTATTATTGGCTATGACTTTCTACTTTGTGTGAAACATGAAAAATAGTTTATATCTTCAATTCTCGCAATTCTTGTAGGGTAGGTATTTTTATCCTCAATTTTGCATAGAAGGAAACAGACTGAGGGAGATCAAGGCATTTTCCTAGAGCTACGCAGTCAGTAACAGCCAGGATTTAAACCCAGGTCAGTGAGTCTGATACCCAAGCAGGGCTCTTTTCACTGTGCTGTGCCTATTGCACATAATCAGGGAAACAGTCTTTGGCCATTTACCCAATCCCTCTCACTCTATAAATAGGAAAAGGTTCTTTTTTTTTTTTTTTAAGATTTTATTTATTTGACAGAGAGAAACACAGCCAGAGAGGGAACACAAGCAGGGGGAGTGAGAGAGGGAGAAGCAGGCTTCCTGCCGAGCAGGGAGCCCTATGTGGGACTCGATCCCGGGCCTCCGGGATCATGACCTGACCCAAAGGCAGTCGCTTAACCAACTCAGCCACCCAGGCGCCCCAGGAAAAGGTTCTTAAACACAAACAGTGGAGTTTTACCCTATGTCCCTAGATATCCCACCCCCCATTCCTACCAAAAAGGCTGTGGCTGAGGTCCCCCAAACTTACATGAGCTCCTAACAAAGAAAATCTGGGTGTATAAGTAGGAAAAAAAATCTTTAACAGATGGTTTTGTGGTTAACAACAAAAAACTCTTGATTCCTAAAAGATGTTCAGTCTTCCTCATGTAAACACAGTGAACTTTCTGGGATTCATAACCAATTACATAGGCATTTGGGATTTTTCCATTACATTCTTTGAACTACTCCCTCTTAACCTCATAACAAGTGATGTCAACTCTGGAGGGCCACGAGGGAGCACAGGGATTTCATGTGTCTTAAATCTGTATCTAGATTACAATGGTGTAACTAAGTCACATTACAGTATTTGCAAATATTCAACTCACTGTTTTCTTTGGATCCTTGAAATGCAGCACTAAAATAATCCAAATTCAATTTTTGGTTTACTTCCCAGGGTAGAATCCATTATGTCCAGAGCTTTATGGGTCCCTTCAGGAAGACAAGGTCAGATCTCATTCTACTCATCACAAAGGAAAATAGCAATTAAAGACAACCTGTGGCATGCCTCTCCTATATCTAACTTCCTCCTTTGGTCCAAATTTCTAAGAATTCCCTGGGGTAAAAAGATAGGAGAGCTTGGACAGAAAGGAGAGAATGACAGTGCAGCTTATGTCATTAGCCTACCCAACGCAAGAGGATCCAAATCTTGAGAAATGATCATCCAAATACACTGTGCTTTTCAAATACAAAGAAAATAGAAGAAAAAATGAGGTACTTATTGCCATGCTTCATCAGTTAAATTTAAAACTTTGCTGCCAGAGGCCTTAATTGTAGTTATTTATAACTTAGCCCACATTTACACGTCCAATGATATGGATTTAAAATGGAACAATGTCTGGGGAGCCTGGGTGGCTCCGTTGGTTAAGCGACTGCCTTCGGCTCAAGTCATGATCCCAGAGACCCAGGATTGAGCCCCACATTGGACTCCCTGCTCGGCGGGAAGCCTGCTTCTCCCTCTCTCGCTCCCCCTGCTTGTGTTCCCTCTCTGGCTGTGTTTCTCTCTGTCAAATAAATAAAATTTAAAAAAAATTTTTTTTAATGGAACAATGTCATCTCTTATGTTGCCCACCAGATCCTCAAAAGTGATCCTGCAAGAAGAAGGGAGTAAGCCCAAAATGGCAGGACCAAGGCTGGCATGATTTCATAGTAGGTCAATTCACAATGTTTTAGAGGGTAAGTATGCCTGGCCTTGGCCTTAATTGGATCTGACAGATGAGGCTTGCCAGAAGGAATTTCTGGAGTAGGTTAAGGCAAATTATGCTTGCTGGGCCAAAACTCTAGCCAAGTGTTGGAGCAGAGCACAGGGTAGCTACAGGAAACAGATTTTAGTCCCCTAGAGAAAGGAATGAAGAGACCTATGTGTAGGGTTCTAGTACAATAGGATGGAATACATTCAGAAACCGAAGCAAAAGCCAAGTTACAAATTACAGAAGCACCAAGAAGTTGAAGTCTGTAGCTGGGTAAGCCCAAGAACACCTGGAGGCTTACCCTAGGTACCACAGGTCATGCCACACGCAGGAAGGGCCCTTTAATCTGTTCATAAGTTGATTCATGGATGGTGAGCAATAAGGCTGCCTCATTCCACAACTTCGATGGGTCATGTGAAGAACACCCCCTGGCTAACTCTCCAGTGGCCAGGATCCAAAGACAATACAATATGAATGGCATCTACTAGAGCTGTTTCATGCACTGGCCCTGAGTGCCAGATATTTAGTCTGCACACTGGAGGTCTTTGGAACTGTTAGCATGGTACAGACAGAACAGAGGACACTGAGTGCAAATTTCTATCTATTTAAGTTGAGCAGAGCATATTGCTGCATGGGAAGAGCCAGAGAGGCAGTTCAGTTGATGCAAATTTACTGGTTAAAGGTAAGGACCACAGATTTTTGAATACCAAAGTGCTTTGACTCTGATCCTTACATTTATTTGTAAAAGTTGCTCACATGAATCTAGACATTTTTACAAGGGATATGAACAAGCAGCCACAGCCAACTGGAGCTAAGTAGGCTGAAAATTTGAACCCCCAGCATTTCCTGGCTAGGCTAGTGGAGCACATTTATTTCCCTTCATTGCTACATCTTCAGGGTATGCCTGTCCATAACTCCTCTCTACTTTTTTATTTTGGAGTCCAAACTCACCCCCACTCTGACTAGAATGATAAATAACACTCTGAAGAATTATAAGGACATGTCCAGAAAATAATTCTCACTCAGATTTTTTTTCTAGCATCTTGTTTGGTACCGTGTCTGATGAAAGCTGATTGTGATGGCACAAAGCTGGAGTTGTGACCACTCAATTTTCCTTCATCTGAGAAGATAAATCAAGAGGAACAGCATCATGTAGGAGCTAAGTGAGGTATCCTAGAGCTATTTCTGTGGCAAGCTGAGAAACAAGTCATAGTCTCCTACAGAGCCTGAGTCTCTCAACTTCACTTTCATAATCAGGTTAGCTACTTTTCAAAGTTGCTCTATGACACTCACATGGGGGAGAGCTTGTGTTTCTTGGCTCAGCCTAAAACACTGACAGTGAAAGGTTTAGGAAGGCACTTCTCCTCTTTTTTTCCCTTAGTGAATTGAAAGGCACTTTGAAAATATATTTAGTGTCTCTGAACATTTCTGGGCTCACTGCTGGTAGCACTTACAGAAGCCACGTGGTGATATAGAAGCTTCATTTTCAAAAGCAAGCTTGAAATGAGTAAAAATAATGATCTAAATATTCTGTCCTAACTTGGGTGAGAAGGTGAGCTGAGATGACAGTGGATCCTAGTTACAGAAACCTTCACTCTGAGGCCTTCCACTCCCTTTGTACCCTTCCAGTCTGTCACCTAGCCCTATTGAAGTTTCCTCCTAAATATCTCTTGAATCTGTCTACTGTTTTCATCTCCATCATTAATAACTAGGCTTCAGCTTTCATCAGGACATACATACACACACACACACACACACACACACACACACACACACCCCAGTACTAACATAACCCATGGTCTCCTTCCTCTTGTTCTGTGCTCTCACAGAACACTCTATACAGATTTATTCCTAACCACCAAGAGACTTTCAGTCCCTGACAAATCTGTCATATTTTGTTGATTATTTAATCATTTACCCAGTTACTGTTAACCAACATACCATAGGATCCATGAGAACAAGTGCCTTACCCTTGTGTCTAGTACTAACTGGTAGGTAGCAGGCACTCAATAAGTAATTATTAAGTGAATGAAGTGAATAAATGAAGGAATGACATTCTGGCTCTAACATCTAACTCTCAGTTGCTGAGTCACATTGTTTCAGCTAACTGGCTAACCTGCTATCCAGTACTACATTATCTGATTTTCCTCGGGTTAAAGGCACCCCAAAAGAGAGTTTAACAGATCAGTCCTGTTTTGACCTATCCTGCTTTGACTGAGTCTGCTTATCTCAGTGTGCTAAGCATATGAGGTGGCCCTGACAAAGAGTACCAGTGATCCTAATCCAGTTTCACCAGCTAACAGGGGACATAGGTTCAGGAGGATATATCCACTCCCCTTGAATCCAATGTCTTCTGTGACTGCTTTGGCTGAGAACACATTGGGAGTAAGGTTGTGCCAGTGTGGAGTTCAGGCCTTAGGAGACTAGTAGTTTGCACTTCGTGCCTCTAAGAACACACTCCCTTACACCCTTGAGCCATGATGTAAGAAGTTCAGTTACTCTGTGGACAGACCATGTAGAGAAGCCCTGAAATTATAAAAAGGAATAGGTACCCAGCTGAGTTCAGACATCAGTCAGTACAAATATGGTGCCAGACATATGAATGAATCCTTCTTGGACTCTCCAAAGCTAAAGAGCCACCAGATAAATATAATCGAGCGACCCCAATCTGGGCTCATGCAGCAGCAGAATTGCCTATCTTAGCACTGCCCAAATTCTTAACCCACAGATTTTGAGCTTAATGAAACGGCTATTGCTTTAAGGCATGATATTTGGAATGGTTTGTTAAGTGATAAGGATAGGGTGGTGACTAGACAAACAGGTTGACTTTATCTTTCAGAGGGCATGACCCTCCACCCCTTTTGAAAAAGATAACTGCAATCAGTCAGTCAACAATATGGTGCAAACAAACCGTAATCAATACTTGGCAGGGAGGGTGATGTATGGTGACTTCTCAGGTTCACAAGCAGATTTCTGCCTGTTTTCTAGGATGCAAATCTAAACCACAGAAATATCAAGACTATCTTATCAGGACAACTGATAAATGAAAATGTTGCCATAATATTTAGTTTAATTCAATTCCATTGTCCTCCAGGCCTATTTGATGAATATATCCAGTGTGTAATGCAGTAATTACTGGTGCACTTTATCAGATGCTGACCCAGGATCTGATCATGATTTCTAGGTTTATAGAGGGTATGTAGCACTCGCAGAAAGTAATCCCCCAAACCTCCCAGCATTCTCTACCAGCCATCTACCAACCTCGTTAACAGAAAGTAAGAGAGTCTATTTAGCAATTTTTCTTGCAGAGTCAAGACTTTCTTGAGATTTTACAAATCTGATATGCATTAGATTATACTTTGTCTTTTTTAATCATTGTTGTATTTCTAGTAACTAAAACAGGGATGGGACATAGTAGAAGATCATTAAATACTCCTAATAAATAAATTCTTGCATTAGGAAAAAAAAATCAAAGATTGAATTCTGAGCTGAGGTGGTCACTCTCTAAAGGTATCAGATCACTAGCATTTCCTCAGGGCTTCAAGCATACCCAAGGGATGTTCAGAAGATTATGACACCAAAAAATTTCATTATAAAAACTTTACAGTTTATTTATAATATTTAAGAAATAAAAAAGGGAAATGAAGAATATCGTCCAAGTTCTTAAGTCACCTAGTGTGGTCCTTTTTAGGTGACTTCCCCACGCTCCATGCAATATAACCACTATACTTAACTTGGTTTTTATACACACACACATATATACAAATATATATAATATACATATAACCTCTCATATATATGTTGTCTTTTAATAATGGTATTATGTGGATATGTATCTTTAAGTACTGATAATATTTTTTCATTGTGTTGCCTTATAAGGCATATATATATATATATGCCTTATATATATATATATATATTTATAAGGCTATTACTTGCAAGAGCAGGGAGAGTAGCTGACTATCCTAACACAGAAACAGATAAAGAGAGTAAGTCAAAATGAAGAGATGGAGGAATATGTCCCAAAGAAAGAATAGGACAAAACCACAGCAAGAGACCTAAGCAAAATAGATACAAGTAATATGCCTTATAGAGACTTTACAGTAATGATCATAAAGATATTGGATTTGAGAAAAGATTGGAGGCCCTCAATGAGACGCTTAACAAAGAGTTTAAAAAGAACCAAGCAGAGATGTTGAACATGAAAAATGAAATTAAAAATATACCTGATAGAATAAGTAGCATGCTAGAGTAGCAGAGGGATGAATTAATGACCTTGAAGACAGAGTAATGAAAAGGAACCAAGCTGAGCAAGTAAGAGAAAAATTATGGAAACTGAGAATAAACTTAGGGAACCCAGCAACTTCATCAAGCATAGTAACATTTGCATTATTGGGATCCCAGAAGAAGAAGAAGAAGAAGAAGAAGAAGAAGGAGGAGGAGGAGGAGGAGGAGGAGGAGGAGGAGGAGGAGAAAAGGGGGCAGAAAATTTATTTGAAGAAATAACAGCTGAAAACTTCTCTAATCTGGAGAGGGAAACATATCCAGATTCAGGAGACACAGAGTTCGATTCCTCAACAAAATCAACCCAAGGAAGTCCACACGAGGACATATAGAAATTAAAATGGCAAAAAGAAGTGACAAAGAAAAAAAAATTAAAGCAGCAAGAGAAAAGAAGACAGCTACATACAAGGAAAATACTATAAAGTACCAGGGGACTTTTCAGCAGAAACTTTGTAGGCCAGAAGACTGTGGCACGATATATTCAAAGTGCTGAAAGGGAAAATTCTATAGAATACTCTATCCAGCAAGGTTATTACCAGTATAGAAGGAGAGATCATTTCTCAAACAATCAAAAACTAAAGGAATTCATGACCACTAAAACAGCCCTACAAGAAATATTAAAGGGGACTCTTTACATAGAAAGAAAAAACCATATGTGAGGATGTGAAAAGTAGGAATCACGAAAGCAGTCAAAAAAAATAAATAATAAGCATATCTATAAAAATCACTCAAGATATTCACAAAAACATAAGAATATATAATATGACACCATATACTTAAACTGTGGGGGTAGAGAAGAAAGAATGGTTCAAACTTAAGGAGTCACCATCTTAATATAGATTGCTATATGCAAGGGTGCCTGGGTGATTCAGTCTGTTAAGTCTCTGCTTTAAGCTCAGGTCATGAACCTGGAGTCCTGGGATCGAGCCTCACATCAGACTTCGAGCACGGAGTCTGCTTCTCCCTCTACCCCTTCCCTCACTGTCATGCTCTCTCTTTTTCTCTCTCTCAAATAATAAATAAATAAGTAAAATCTTAAAAACAAAAGACTGCTATATGCAGAAGATGTTATATACAAACCTAATGGTAAGTAAGCACCAATCAAAACACAGTAATATATATGCAAAAAATAAAGAGAAAGGAATCCGAATATATCACTAAAGAAAGCCAGCAAACTATAAAAGAAAGGAAGAGAGGAATTAGAGAAAAACTACAAAAACAACCAAAAAACAAGTAAAAAAAAATGGCCATAATTAGTCTCCAATAATGACCTTGAATATAAACAGACTACGTGCTCCATCAGAAGATAAACAGCTATAGAGTAAATTTAAAAAAAAAATCTATATGTTATCTACAAGAGACTCATTTCAGACATAAAGACACCTGCAAATTAAAAGTGAGGAAACAGGGACACCTGGGTGGCTCAGTCAGTTAAATATCTGCCTTCAGCTCGGGTCAGGATTCCAAGGTCCTGGGATGGAGGCCTGCATTGGGCTCCTTGCTCAGCAGGGAGCCGGTTTCTCCCTGTACCTCTTCTTGTCACTCCCCTGCTCATGCTCACTTGCTCTTTTTCACTCTGACAAATAAATAACTAAATAATTTTTTTTTTAACTGAGGGGATGGAGAAACATTTATCATGACAGTGGATGTCAAGAGAAAGTCAGGGTAGCAATACTTTTATCAGACAAAATAGACTTTAAAACCAAGACTATAACAAAAAACAAAGGACACTAATAATAAAGAAGACAATCCAACAAAGAGATATAAAAATTGCTTTTCCCCCCTTATCATTTTATTTTTAAATGATCTCTACACACAATATGGAGCTTGAACCTAAACTCTAAGACCAATAGTTGCATGCTCCACTGACTGAGCCAGCCAGGCAGCCCTTAATTCTTTTTCTTTTTTTAAAGATTTTATTTATTTATCTGAGAAAGAGAGAGAGAGAAAGCATGAGCAGTGGGGAGAGGGAGAAGCAGGTTCCCCACTAAGCAGGGAGCCTGATGTGGGGCTCAATCCTAGGACTCTGGGATTATAACCTGAGCTGACAGTAGATGCTTAACTGACTTAGCCACCCAGGTACCCTTAATTTTTTATTTGTTAAGTAATCTAAATGTCCAACGTGACACATGAAATCATGATCCTGAGATCAAGAGTTGCCTGAAGATATAACAATTGTAATATTTATGCACTCAACATAGAAGCACCCAAATACATACAGGAGTTAACAGCAAACATAAAGGAACTCATCAGCAGTAATAAAATAACAGTAGAGGACTTTAACACTCCAACATACATCATTGTACAGATCATCCAAACAGAAAATCAACAAGGAAACAGTGGCTTTGAATGATATACTGGACCAGATATATTTAACTGATCAATTCCGAACATTCTATCCTAAAAGAGCAGAATACACATTCTTTCCAAGTGCACATGGAACATTCTCCAGAAGAGATCACATATTAGGCGACAAAGCAAGTCTTCACAAATTCAGTCATACCACACATTTTTTGGACCATAACACTATGAAACTAAAAATCAGTCACAAGAAAAAAAATCTAGGAAGATCACAAATACATGGAGGTTAAATAATATGCTATTAAAGAATGAATGGGTCAACTGAGAAATCAAAGAAGAAATCAAAAAGTACATGGGAACAAATGAAAATGAAAACACAATGATCCAAAACCTCTGGAATACAGCAAAAGCAATTCTAAGAGAGTTTACAGCAATACAGGCCTACCTCAAGAAGCAAGAAAAATCTCAAACAACCTAACCTTACACCTATAGGAGCTACAAAAAGAACAACAAACAAAGCCTAAAACCAGGAGAAGGAAGGAAAAGATTAGAGCAGAAATAAAAGATACAGAAACTAAAGACAAAACAAAACAAAAAACAATAGAACAGATCAATAAAACCAGGAGCTGGTTCTTTGAAAATATCAACAAAATTGATAAACCTTTAGCCAGACTCATCTAAAAAGAGAGAGAGTAAGAACCCAACCAAAATCACAAATGAAAGAGGAGAAATGGGGCACCTGGATGGCTCAGTTGGTTAAGCGACTGCCTTTGGCTCAGGTCATGATCCTGGAGACCCGGGATCGAGTCCTACATCGGGCTCCCTGCTTGGCGGGAAACCTGCTTCTCCCTCTCTCACTCCCTCTGCTTGTGTTCCCTCTCTGGCTGTGTTTTTCTCTATCAAATAAATAAAATCTTTAAAAAAAAGTGGAGAAATAACCAACACAGCAGAAATAAAAACAATTCTAAGAGAATATTATAAAAAATTATACTCCAACAAATTGGACAACATAAAAGAAATGAGTAAAATTCTAAAAACATATAACCTACCAAAACTGAAACAGGAAGACACAGAAAACTTGAAAGACTGATTACAAGCAATGAAATTGAATTAGTAACCAAAAACCTTCCAGCAAACAAAAGTCCAGGACCAGACAGCTTCACAGGTGAATTTTATCAAATATTTAAAGAGTTCACACTCATTCTTCTCAAACTAGTCTAAAAATTAGAAGAGGAAGGAAAACTTCCAAATTCATTTGAGGAGGCCAGCATTACCCAGATACCAAAACCAGATAAAGATAACACAAAAAAAGAGAACTGTAGGCCTATATCTCTGATAAACACAAATGCAAAATCCTCAACAAAATAATAGCAAACTGAATCCAACAATACATTTGAAAAAATCTTTCACCATGGTCAAGTAGGTTTTATTCCTGATATGCAAGGGTGGTTCAACATTCACAAATCAGTTAATGTGACAAATCTCATCAATAAGACAAAGGTTTTAAAACATATCATTTCAACAGATGCAGAAAAAGCACCTGACAAAGTATAATACCCAGTCATAAAAAACAACAACAAAAATAAACCCTCAACAAAGTAGGGTTAGAGGAAACACATCTCAACATAATAAAGGCCCTATATGAAAAACCCACCTCAAAAATAGCAGTCAATGGTGAAAAATCATTTTCCCTATCAGGAAAAAAACAAGGATGTCCACTCTCATCACTTTTATTCAACATAGTACATAGTAGCTACAGCAGTTAGACAACAAGAAGAAATAAAAAGGATCCAAATTGGTTAAGAAAAAAGTACAACATTCACTATTTGCAGATGACATGATACTGTATATAGAAAACCCTGAAGACTCCACCAAATACTGCCAGAACTGATATATGAGTTCAGTAAAGTTGCAGTGTAAAAAATTAATGTACAGAAATCTGTTGCATTTCTATATACCAATAATGAAGCAACAGAAAGAGAAACTAAGAAAATAATCCCATTTACAACTGAAAAAATAAAATAAATTTAAAGTAAAAATAAAATAAAATAATAAAATAAAATAAAATAAACCCAAAGAGTAGAAAGACATATACTCTGATATAAAACACTGATGAAAGAAAGTGAAGATGAGACAAAGAAATGGAGAAACAATCCGTACTCATGGATTGGAAGAACAAATATTGTTAAAATGCCTATGCTACCCAAAGCCATCTACAGATTGAATGCAATCCCTATCCAAATACCATGGACATTTTTTTACAGATCTAAAAAAAAAAAAAAATTCTAAAACTTGTATAGAACCACAAAAGATCCTTGAAAAAGAAAAGCAAAGCTGGAGGAATCACAATTCTGGAATTAAATTTATATTACAAAGGTGTAGTGATCAAAACAATATGTTACTGGCACAAAATAAACACCTAGATCAATGGAACAGAATAGAAGACCCAGATATAAACCCATAGTTATATGGTCAATTAATCTTCAAAAAGGAGGAGAATATGCAGTCGAGACAAGACAGTCTCTTCAACAAAGTGTTGGGAAAACTGGATAGCTACATGCAAAAGAATGAAACTGGGCGACTTTTTATACCACACACAGAAATGAACTCAAAATGGATCAAGAAATTAAACGTGAGACCTGAAACCATAAAATTCCTAAGAGAACACAGGAAGTAATGTCTCTGACATGGGCTGTAGCAACATTTTTTTTAGATCTGTTTCCTAAGGGAAGGGAAGCAAAAGCAAAAATAAACTATCAGGACTACGTCAAAATGAAAAACTTTTGTACAGCAAAGGAAATGATCAACAAAACTAAAAAGCAATAAGAGAAGATGTTTGAAAATGACATATCCAATAAATAGTTAGTGTCCAAAATGTATAAAGAACTATACAACAAAACAGCAAAAACAAATAATCCAATTTAAAAATGGGCAGAGGACCTGAATAGATACTTTAGATACTTCCCCAAAGAAGCTATCCAGAAGACCTACAGACACATGAAAAGATGATAACATCACTCGTCATCAGGGAAATACAAATCAAAACTAAAATGAGATACCACTTCATATCTGTTGGAATAGCTGGTGTCACAACACAAATAAAAATAAATGCTGGTGAAGATGTGGAGAAAAAGAAACCCTCTTGCACTGCTGATGGGAATGCAAACTAGTACAATCACTCTGGAAAACAGTATGGAGGTTCCTCAAAAAGTCAAAAATAGAACTATCCTATAATGCAATAATTGCACTACTGGGTATTTACTGCAAAAATACAAAAGCACTGGGGCGTCTGGGTGGCTCAGTTGATTAAGCGACTGCTTTCGGCTCAGGTCATGATCCTGGAGACCCGGGATCGAGCCCCACATCGGGCTTCCTGCTCGGCGGGAAGCCTGCTTCTCCCTCTCTCAGTCCCTCTGCTTGTGTTCCCTCTCTGGCTGTGTTTCACTCTGTCAAATAAATAAATAAAATCTTAAAAAAAAAATACAAAATACTAATTCAAAGAGATACATGCACCCCTATGTTTACTGAAGCATTATTCACAATAGCCAAATTATGGAAGCAGCCCAAGGGTCCATCAACAGATAGATGGATAAAGAAGATGTGATACACACATGTGCACGCACACACAAACACATACACACACACAGTGGAATATTATTCAGCCATAAGAAAGAATGGTATCTTGCCATTTGCAACAACACGGATTGCTATGCGAAGTAAGTTAATCAGAGAAAGACCAATACTATATGATTTCACTCATATATGGAATTTAGGAAACAAAACAAAACAAGCAAAGGAAAGAAAGAGAGAGAGAGAGAAAGAGAGAAACTAAGAAACAGACCTTTAGCTCTACAGAACAAACTGATAGTTACAAAGAACTAACAATGCTGGAATTAAAATGAAAAGCTTGATAAAGAATTTTTAAAAGATTTATCTGACTGTAATTTTAAAAAAGAGTAAGGAAGGCAGAATTATTCAGGGAGACTAATTAACAAACTTTATTAATGGTCCAAGAAACACTAGTAGTACTTGCCATAGATTAGATGAGGAGAAAATGAAGATTACTCCTAGGTTTCCAGTTTGCATAACCAGATAATACAGTGCCTGTAACATGGAGAATGCAGGAAAGAACTAGGTCTTCTAAGTCCATTCAAGCAAGCACAATGAGAAGTTCCTTTAGTTTGATTTAGAATGTTCAGTATGAGAAGGATTTGGGACATCTATGATGAGGGTAGACATCTAGCCAACAGGGTGTAAGGTCTGGAGATTGGAAGAGAGGGTTTAAAGATGTACATTTGTGAGACATGAGCATGGATCAGGTAACTAAAGCACACAGTAAAAAGTAGAAAGAGAGGAGAGAAAGGGATGAGATTGGAGGAATCCTGTCATTTACTGACTGGTTGAAGGCAAAGTATGCAAATGAAACTGAGAAGAAAAGAGGAAATCCAGCTATTGAAATAGGTCTGTGTATATACAAATATCTGACAGTCAGAATAATAAAGAGTTCTCCTAACATTCACACCCATCTCACCTGGTGATCACAGCCTAGAGTTAACCAAGTTAGGTTTTCATTAGGTTTCTCTCCAACCTTAGAAGGCTATAGAGACATTGTAGTTAGGGCAGGGTTTAGGAATAGTTGTACAGAATCAGATAACCCACATTTGCATCCTAGCTTCCCTCTCCACTATGACCTCAAGCAAATTGCTTAACCAGTCTCATCAGTAAAATGGGGATAAATTATTTTTATCTCAAAGTTTTGTGAAAATTAGACAAAGTAATGTATTCAAAATCTATAGCACGGTGTCTGGCACGCAGTAAATGTTGGCCATCATTCTTATTTTTCATAAAAGGATTAGAGAATTACACTAGGAAAGCAAAACAAAACAAAACAAAAACAGAAGATGGTCAAAACCCAACAATGGAAAGTCTGGATGCACATCAGTCTGTAGGTTTAAGAGACTGGGGACTGAGGTAAAGCATGGTCAGAACAACAATAGCAGCCCTAACCCACAGAACCAACAGTTTTCCCACCAGCTTCAGTGCCCAATCTGGTGCTCTTTAAAAAAAAAAAGAAAGAAAAAGAAAAGAAAAAAGAAAAAAAGAAAGGCAGGGAAGTGGACGAAAGGAAAAGTGGGAAAGTGAAGGAGGAAGCTGGGCCCTCCATAAACTGCACAATTAGATTTCACATGACTGAGAATGTGGTTTATTTTTTTCTCCTACATCATTTTCCCTCACCATAAGCAAACAAACTCACAAATGCACTTCTGCAATTCAGTGACAATAATTATATGTGGGTTACATTAAAGTTACTGATTCTAAAAATTTTAGAGATCTACAGAGTCATTCCATTTTGGGAAGTGGGTGCTCTGTCATCGTTTGTCTAGGACTTCCCCGATTTTAGAACTGAAAGTCCCATGTCTTGGGAAATCTCTCACTCTTGGAAAAATTAGAATGGTTGTGAGTTCAAGCCTCATTTTGGGTATGAAGCCTACCTAAAAAATGTTTTCATGAAGTGCTCAACATCCCTCAGCATCAGGGAAATACAAATCAACACCACAGTGAGATACCACCTTACACCAGTTAGAATGGCTAAAATTGGGTGCCTGGGAGGCTCAGTGGATTAAAGCCTCTGCCTTTAGCTCAGTCGTGATCTCAGGGTCCTGGGATCAAGGCCCGCATCGGGCTCTCTGCTCAGCAGGGAGCCTGTTTCCCTCCTCTCTGTGCCTGCCTCTCTGCCTACTTGTGATCTCTCTGTCAAATAAATAAAGTATTAAAAAAAAAAGAATGGCTAAAATTAGCAAGTTGGGAAATGACAGATGTAGGCGAGGATGCGAGGCAAGGGGAACCCTCCTACACTGTTGGCAGGAATGCATGCTAGTGCAGCCACTCTGGAAATCAGTATGGAGATTCCTCAAAAAGTTGAAAATAGAGCTACCCTATGACCCAGCAATTGCGCTACTGAGTATTAACCATAAAGATACAAATGTAATGATCCAAAGGGGCACATGCACCCAAATGTTTATAGCAGCAATGTCCACAATAGCCAAACTATGGAAAGATGTCCATTAACAGACAAATGGATAAAGAAAATTTGGTACACACACACACAGGAAGACTATGCATCCATCAAAAAGAAGGAAATCCTGCCATTTGCAACGATGTAGATGGTATTATGGAGGGTATTATGTTCAGCAAAATGAGGCAATCAGGGAAAGACAATTATCACACGATCTCTCTGATATGAGGAATCTGAGAGGCAGGGCGGTAGTTCATGAAGGGAAGGAAAAAATGAAACAAGATGGGACCGGGGAGGGAGACAAACCCTAAGCTTAATCTCAGGAAAGAAACTGAGGGTTCCTGGGGGGTGGAGGGTGGGAGGGATAGGGTGGTTGGGTTATGGAAAAAAATAAAAATTAATAATAAAAAAACTAAACGCCCCCCAAAAATGTTTTCATGTTATTTTATAATATAATGTGGCACATATTCATTCATTCATTCATTGCACAAATACTTATGACTATTCGACATTTGTGACTGTCCACTATGTGTCAGGCAGAGTTCTAGATGCTGGAGATAAGCAAGAGCAGAGAAAGCTCTGCTCTCATGGAGGTATTATTCTAGTGTGAGAATAGAACATTGAGCCTGAGCATTTAGCACATCTTGAAACATGTTTGTAAAATAAACCTCAAGACCACTGTGTGAGCTAAGAGCTCCTACCAGTATTTGTTAACTCTTGACCTCATGGATTTGGTTCTGAATCCCCAGCTCTGTAAGCCCTTCATTCAACTCCTTTCTCATGTATTTGCCTCTCAGTTTTCCTCCATGGAATCATCACTCTGGATGTCAGCATAATGAGGTAGCTTTAACAGAGTTCTAGCTCTTGACTGACAGTTCCTACCTGTGATATCTCAGATGAGTGAGTCCTAGATCTTCAGAAGGCAGTGCGGTGGAGGGGTGGTAGTGATGAAGGAGATATTCAGAAAGAACGCATCCATAGAGCAATAGTGAATAGCACACAGTGAGGATTTAATAAATATTAATATTATTAGTGTCATTTGTCACTTCCAATGAAATAAAAACATCAAATTGTTAATTTAGGGGTTGGATCAGCTGCAAAGAATGAGGGGACCTTGGCACCCTAGGATCAGCAGAGAGAAGTGACACGGGACAGGCAGAAGCTGTACTCACTTGCACGACAACCAAAAATGGTCTCCCAGACCCACAACTTACTGACTTTACCTCTCTAAGAACAAAATTTCTCATATGTAAAACAGACATGATAAAAGCACCTAACTCATAGCACTGTTGTGAAGATTAGCATAAATACATATAAAGCACTTTGAATAGCACCCTGGCATACAGTAAGAACTCAAAAAATATTACAAATAATTATTGTTTAAGTCATAGGCTATGCTGACAAGGGACTGTACTACAGTTATAATTTGGCTAAAGGTAGAAGCAGCACCAAGGGATGGCAAGTGACTCTGAATATTGTTACTGTCTCCCACTGGTATGGAATCCAAGTGGTGTGGAACTGCACCTAAGGAAAAATGTTTGAATTAATGTATAGGAAAGAAGGAAAACAAACAAGGGACTGCCTAAAAAACATAATTTCATACATTTTCCAATAATTAATCCTAAAATTGTTATGATGCCATAGATTAGTATTTCTCTGGTTAATTCTCCATGTTGTATTAATAACTGTCTTCCAACTTCTCTCAAATTGTCTGGGAGCTATATTGCTTCTAGGAACTGTATTGTGCTTTACAGCCATCTGGAGTAATTATAAAATACACTGATGCCTATGAACTGGTTCAGTTATTCTTACGTAGGATTTGGGCATCTGTATTTTTTTTTAATGGCTCAGATCCCTTCGGTGTGCAGGTAGGGCTGAGAATTTCTATCCTACAAGACAGTTCCAGAATCAAACCAGTGGTTATCAAAAATCTTTTTCTCACAACTGCTAGCTCTGAATACTTTAGCATGATGAATAATTATTGGCACTGTCCCTTTTTCTAGCACTCTTCTGGAACCAGATTTTCATTTCTCTTTCTTCCACTAAACAAAGGGAGAGAGAAGAAAGAAAGAAAAATTTCTTTAACCAAAGTTTTTACCTTCCTTCAACCAATATTTATGGAGCATTTGCTACCGGACAAGCATTTGTTGGGTTCTAAGGATTCAGTGACGAATAAAGGCCTGGTAAAGGAATTTGTGGTCTAATACACTGCTTACCTAAGAGCTTCACATTCTACATATATGAAATTGAAAATGCAACCCTTACCTGGTTAAAATTAATCTGTGAATTCTTTATATGAATCTTCTTTAAGTTTTTTATCGTGGTAAAATACATATATCATAAAGTGATATCATCTTAACTATCTTTAAGGGTATGATTCAGTTTATCAAGTACTACAATATTAATATTTTCATATTGCTGTGCAACCATCACCACCCATCTCCAAATAATTTAATCTTACAAAAATAAAACTCAATTTGCATTAAACAATAACTTCCCATCCTTTATCCTTCCGGGCCCTGACAACCACAATTCTACTTTTTTTTTTTTTATGATTTTATTTACTTGACAGAGAGAAACACAGCCAGAGAGGGAACACAAGCAGGGGGAGTGAGAGAGGGAGAAGCAGGCTTCCGGTTGAGCAGAGAGCCTGATGTGGGGCTCGATCCTAGGTCTCCAGGATCATGACCTGAGCTGAAGGCAGTCGTTTAACCACCTGAGCCACCCAGGCGCCCCCACCATTCTACTTTCTGTCTCTATGACTATTACTGCTCTAGGTACCTCATATAAGTAGATTCATAAGGTGTGTCTTTTTGTAATTATCTTATTTCACTTAGTATAATGTCTTCAAAGTTCATTCATATCATAGCCTATGTCAGAATCCCCTTCCTTTTTAAGGATGGATAACATTCCACTGTATGTATATTCTGCATTTTGCTTATCTATTCATCTGCCAATGGACACTTGCTTTCTTCCATGTTTTAATTACTGTGAATAATTGTTCTAGGAACACAGGTATACAAATGTCTCTTTGAGACCCTACTCACAATTATTTTTGGTATTTACTCAGATGTGTAATTGCTGGATAATATGACAATTCTATTTTTAATTTCTTGAGGAATCACCACACTGCTTTCCAAGGTGCAGCTGCATCATTTTACATTCCCACCAACAGCATGCAGGGGTTCCAATTTCTCCATATTCTCACCAACACTGTTATTTTCTGATTTCGTTTTGCTTTTTATAGTAGCCATCCAAGAATGAATGCAAAGTGGTATCTCACTATAGTCTTGATTTGCATTTACCTGATGATTAGTGATGTTGAGCATCTTTTCATGTGCTTATTGACTATTCATATATCTTTTTTGAAGAAATGTCTATTCAAGCCCTTTGTCCATTTTTTAATCTGCTTGTTTGTTTCTTGTTACTGTTTGTTACTTTAGGAATTCTCTCTATTTTCTAGATATTAATCCCTTAACAGATACGTGATTTGCAAATATTTTGTTGATTCTGCAAGTTGCTTTCCCTCCTGTTGATTGTGCCCAATGATACACAAAAGTTTTTAATTTTCCTGCAGTCCAATCTGTCTATTTTCTTCTTTTGTTGCCTGTACCTTTGGTGTCATACCCAAGACATCACTGCCAAATCCAGTGCCATTCATCTTTTTCCCCACATATTTTTCTAAGAGTTTTATAGCTTTAGCTTTTATGTTTAGGTTTTTGGTCCATTTAAAGTTAATTTTTGTATATGCTGTAAGGCAAGGGTCCAACATCACTGTTTTAAAGTTGTTTTTTTGTTTTGTTTTGGTTTTTGTCTGTTTGTTTTTGTTTTTGAGAGAAAGAACATGAGTTGGGGGTCAGAGGGCAGGAGAAGGGCAGAGGCAGAAGCAGACTCCCTGCTGGGAAGGGAGCCCAATCTCAAGACAGAGATCAAACCTGAGCCAAAGGTAGACACTTAACCTACTCAGCCACCCCAGCATCATTGTTTCGCATGTGGATATCCAGTTGTCCCAGCACCATTTGTTGAAAAGACTATCCTTTCCTCCACTAAATAGTCTTGCTACCCCAGTCAAAAATACCGTGATTATATTTGCAAGGGTTTATTTCTGGGCTCTATATTCTATTCCACTGATCTATATGTCTGTCTTTATTCCAGTTCTTGGGGTGAAATTTTAATGAGATAAAAATAACTATAGTATCAGTAAAGGATCAAAAGAATTATCAGACCTAGAGAAATATGGGCCAATATATTACTTTTAGCCTGGCAATATTTAAGCCACATTCACTTACTACATAATTTGTGTTAGTCTCCAGTTTGTGTTGGTCTCTTGAGAAGTAAAAGAAATAGCATCATATAACCTCTATTGTTCTCTTACCATCCCTCTTCTTACATGCCTATGTGGTCCCTGCTTGCTGTCTCTGCACTTCTCCTAAGTCCAACAAACAGGCTGAGGTGAAGGGCAGACTTTTATTTTTAGGTTTTAAACTTACTCTGTGTGGAATAAATTTAAAAGCATAGTTGTCTGTCATTTATACTTTAGTGTAAAATACAGCACACTGAGACTTTGGGGTACATGGAGACCACTGAGATGTAGAAATACCTGATATCTACTTTATTGTAGATTCAGAATCATAAAAACCTAGATATCCATTCAGTGTTTCCTTCACCCTATTGCCTCTTCATGGTGGAGACAAGAGAAGCTGTTTTATTAGAAGGGGGGTTAAGTTGACAAAGCAGGAAAAAATATCCAGTGGAAAAAAGACAGTCTATTCAATAAATGGTGCTGGGAAAATTGGACAGCTACATATAGAAGAATGAAACTAGACCATTCTCTTACACCACACACAAAGGCAAACTCGAAATGGATGAAAGACCTCAACGTGAGGCAGGAATCTATTAAAATCCTGGAAAAGAACATAGGCAGTAACCTCTTTGACATCGGCCACAGCAACTTCTTTCACATCTCCAAAGGCAAAGGAGACAAAAGCGAAAATGAACTTCTGGGACTCCATCAAAATAAAAAGCTTCTGTACAGCAAAGGAAACAGTCAACAAAACAAAGAGGCAACCCACAGAATGGGAGAAGATATTTGCAAATGACACTACAGACAAAGGGCTGGTATCCAAGATCTATAAAGAACTACTCAAGCTCAACATCCAAAAAGAAGATGAACACATCAAAAAATGGGCAAGACACATGAAGAAGCACTTCTCTGTAGAAGATATACAAACGACTAACAGACACATGAAAAAATGTTCAGTGTCACTAGTTATTAGGGAAATTCAAATCAAAACCACACTGCGATACCACCTTACACCAGTCAGAATGGCCAAAATTAACAAGTCAGCAAATAACAAGTGTTGGAGAGGCTGTGGAGAAAGGGGAACCCTCTTACACTGTTGGTGGGAATGTAAACTGGTGCAGCCGCTTTGGAAAACAGTGTGGAGATTCCTTAAAAAATTAAACATAGAGCTCCCCTACGACCCTGCAATTGCAGTACTGGGCATTTACCCCAAAGATACAGATATAGTGAAAAGAAGGGCCATATGTACACCAATGTTCATCGCAGCAATGGCCACAATCGCCAAACTGTGGAAAGAGCCAAGGTGCCCATCAACAGATGAATGGATAAAGAAGATGTGGTCCATATATACAATGGAGTACTATGCCTCCGTCAGAAAGGATGAATATCCAACTTTTGTAACAACATGGACTGGACTGGAAGAGATTATGCTGAGTGAAATAAGCCAAGAAGAGAAAGTCAAGTATCGCATGGTTTCACTTACTTGCGGTGCATGAGGGGTAAACTGGAGGACAGTAAGAGAAGGAAAGTAAATGGGAACTAGGGTAATCCAGGGAGAGAAACGAAACAACAGAGACTTTGGACACAGAAACAAACTGAGGGACTTGGAGGGAGGGGGGTGGAGGGATGGGAGAGCCTGGTGGTGGGTACTGGGGGCACCTATTGCATGGAGCACTGGGTGTGGGGAATGGGGAATGAATCTTGGAACACTGGACAAAAAAATTTAAGTAACAATAAAAAAAATAAATAAAAAGGAAAAAAGAAAAAAGAAAAAAGAAAAAGAAAAGAAGGGGGGTTAAGAATCCTCAATGATTTGGGCTAAGTTGTGAATGCTAGCAATGTGGGAAAGGGTACAAAAAAGGAAGATAGAGATGAAAAGCTTTTCCTGGCTTTTGTATTTTGCTAAGTTCTAGCTCTTGATCATATCTGATTAAGAGAGACAAGTTGGATATTTTGGAATATTGAACTAGCCTCAAAAAAGCTGATGTGTGCCCCTTCCTTGTGAAGTTTTGCAAGATCCTCTGAGGCTCTTCAAAGTACACATACAGAACACATATTTGAATATCAACAGTGAAGATACTGCTATTCTTGTCCTAAGGTTGAAGAGAGGATTTCTGGCTCATGATTTCACATTCTGTTTGCTACAAAAAGAGAGAGGTGAAATTCTCTCACAGCTGGTAAGGCTCTTTTCTCATTTGTAAAAATTCTTATATGCATTATGGCTTCTAGCTTTTCTCTTAATCTCTGTTCCTTTGATTTTATGATTTCATCATATTTCCAGGGAAGTCTTATGATACAAGGGACATCACTCATGTTGTTAGCTTAAAATAATGCTATGCAAGAAAGAAGTCTTTGGTGAATTTGATATGTAAAGCAGGCAAAACCCCCCTAAATTTACAAAATTCATACATTTTCTTCATGACTTTCAAAGGGCTCAGCCAAAGTCAAAAGTTAAAACTGATCAAATTTAGGCAGGAACACATTGTACTGCTACAGCTTATTTGGACTTCCTGCCTTTGGAACTTTTTTCCTCATTAGTCATTTTCACGGGCCACCATGCTGATATAAATTTAGGTATTTCTAAAATCCAGATTGAGTGTATGGATTTCTTTAAAAATGAAGGTAGGGGCACCTGGGTGGCTCAGAGGGTTAGGCCTCTGCCTTCCACTCAGGTCATGATCTCAGGGTCCTGGGATCAAGGCCCACATCGGGCTCTCTGCTCAGCGGGGAGCCTGCTTCCTCCTCTCTCTCTGCCTGCCTCTCTGCCTATTTGTGATCTCTCTCTCTGTCAAATAAATAAATAAAATCTTTTTAAAAAATGAAGTTAAAACAGGAAGACAAAACACAATTTCACCAATTTGAGATAATGATTGGATTGTATTTATTCAAAGAAAAATTCTTGTGCTATCACTCTTAACAGCCATTAGTAGTGGCCTAAGGCCAAACTTCACGCAAGCCTTTTAGAATCAAGATATTTTAGAGGCCTTCTTGACGCTGTCTGTTCAGCCTTGAAATTATTTGCTTAGATGTTGCTGCCACAGACTCTCAGCGATATTCTTGGAGAGAAGTTTCAATGGATAATCATCTAGAACATTTAGAATACTCAGAGGAAATGAGCATTTGAATGAATCATTGACCCAAACAAGAAAAGCTTCCATGTTATTTAGAATGCATCAAAACCCCTAAAATAATTAGTAGCAAATCTGAGTATAGCGGAACATCCCTAGATCCTTGCTCCAAGAGCAAAGTGATGAATCACTCTTCTGGGGCTCATCTAAAATTAATATTCTTCAAGGCTCTCTTTATAGCACTTACTATAGGGTATGTTTTACTTCATCAGAAAAGAATATAAGCTAGTATTAAAATATGCAATCTAGCCAGAAAAAAATCATTATTTCTTACAATTTTCTGTTCTTTTACACAACTTTTTGAAATCACTATCCAAACAATTCCACTAAATAATGGAAATTAAAATGCTAACTATCTACAGTTTCTAATCTATCCAAAAAGGTTTATCTGTTTGAAAGATTTATTTCTGCATTTCCTTTTAGAATTAACAATATTTCCACAAAAGCTGAAAACATTACATCTCATGATCTGTATGGTGGTTACATAAGTGTCCTCGCTTTCTTTTTTTTAATCACTAATTTAAGTATGTTTTGTGTGTATGCTATACCTCAAGAAATTTAATTTAGAAAACAGCTACTATAAAAGCCTCTAAGATAATACACTTGGAAAAAGTATTCTCAGATTATATCAAAGACCAAGGGTTAATTTTCCTAATTATGTATAAACCTCCTAAAATAAAAAAGATCCACAACCCAAGGGAAAAAAATATGCAAATGATATGAATTTAAGAGTTCACAGAAAAAATAAATACAAATGGATCTTAAATATATAAGATAATGTTAAATTTCATTTAGAACAAGAGAAACATAAATAAGACTTTACTGAAACAGCACTTTCTGTTTACTAGCTTGTCAAAAGTCAAAAAATGTTGATAACACTATGTGATAGGATCAAGGAGATCAATAGACATGCTTCCCCACTGTAGAGAAATGCAAACTGGTAACATTTTCACAGAAGACAATCTGAAGGTATCTATCATATTTACAAATGGATTTTTTTTTACATGGGAGCTCCACTTCCAAATATTTAACCTATAGGTATGTTTAAGCATGAGCAAAGTAACACATATACAATATATTTATGGCAGCACTGCTTGCAAGAGCAGAAGATGGAAAACAACTGAAATGTCTATCAGTAGACTGGTTAAGCAATGGTACATTCACACAATGAAATACTCTTAACCCCAAAAGAATGGAAATGTTCTTTATAAGCTGACATAGAAGGATCTCCAAGATCTACTGTGGGTGAAAAATAAAAATAAGGTGTAGGACATTGTGTATAGATAACACACTATCATTCACCCAAAAGAGACAGTATATATTAATATTTTCATGTATATTTACAAAACATGCCTGGAGAGATATATGAGAAACTCTTATAGTAATACCCAGAGAGGGGAACTGGGTGGCTTGGAAGTGTGTGTGTGTGTATCACAAGTTTATCCATTCATCAGTCCGATTCCATCAATTCTTGTGCTTTTCTTTATTTACCAATCTCTTAAATTCTATGATGGAAAGAAAGTGCCTACTTTGTTTAGAGCCCCAGCACTTATAACAGTACCTGGAATACAGTAAGTCTTCAGTAAAGTTAGCCTTTCCCTCTCAAGTCCTCAGCTCTACCTCAGTTCACCACCACTGAGACAAAACTTCCAGTTCCAAAGACAAAGCTCCCACACCCTGTACAATGGGGGATAACAGATATAAGAGGTCATTCAGAAGTCTTTTAAATAATGCAACAACACTTAATTGTTTTTAAGATTTTACTTATTTTAGAGGGAGAAAGAGAAAGAAAAGCACAAGTAGAGGAAGCAGGAGAGGGAGAAACAGGATCCCTGCTGAGCAGGGAGCATGATGCAGGGCTCAATCCCAGGACCCTGGGATCATGACCTGAGCCAAAGGCAGATGCTTAATTGACTGAGTCACCCAGGTGCCCAAAAATACTTATATTTTGGGGGCATTTAGCATAAAACAGGCACTATGATAAACATTTTATATATTTTTTTAAAGATTTTATTTATTTGACAGAGAGAAACACAGCCAGAGAGGGAACACAAGCAGGGGGAGTGAGAGAGGAAGAAGCAGGCTTCCCGCCGAGCAGGGAGCCCAATGTGGGGCTCGATCCCGGGTTTCCAGGATCATGACCTGAGCCAAAAGCAGTCGCTCAAACAACTAAGCCACCCAGGCGCCCCAACATTTCATATTTTTTAAAAGATTTTGTGTATTTATTTGAGAAAGAGAGAGACAGCACAAGCAGGAGGGGCAGGGGGAGAGAGGGAATCTCAAGCAGATTTCATTGTGAGCACAGAGTCTGATGCTGAGCTTAGTCCCAGGACCCTGAGATCCTGACCTGAGCTGAAACCAAAAATCAGATGCTTAACCAACTCCATCACCCAGGTGCCCCAAGATAACATTTAAAACATATTAGTTTATATAATTCTATCAATAATCTATGAACTAGGAACTATTCTTTTAACCATTTTACAAATGGGAAACATTGAGAGAAGTTCAGTCATTTGCCTAATCTCACAGATAAATAACTGGCAGAACCAACTTTCCAGTAAAAATCACTGTGCTTTACTGTGTTGTTACAACATGGATCTTCTAATGGTAAAAGTGGTATAAATTACTACAATTTGTGAAAGTCTGGCCATTAGGCAGTCAAGAGGTACTGTTGGGCAATTTTTCTAGCAAACATAGACTCATGTCACTTTTTTTTAAGTCACAAACTCAGTATCTTTGCCTTAGATATTTTTGTGGTTGTGTTTAAACCAACATTACACATATGAACATAATATACATGATTGCCAGGCACATCTATAGGAATTATTATTTCAAGACACTGAATCTATAAATGCGTTAGCGAGGACATGGCCTCTAATATGTTGCAGTACTGAAGAGTTTCTGTCTTATAGTCTTCAGATCAATTAGCCCTATAGCTGGATCAATACTGGACCATTCTGATTGGCCTGGTATCAAGCACTATATCTATGTACTACAATATGCTAAAACTCCCAATTGCAGGTATATGCAAAGTGGTGGAAATTGGTGAGGGCCTTGTATCTACCTACCCTCTAACTATAAGTGAGAGAGATGGCCCTGCAACTAGTGCCCACAGCTCCCAGATTTCAGCGCTTTTCTGTCAGTGTGGTCAGGGCAGCACAGGGAAGCGGAAGAGTCCACTGCTATCCCCACAGAGGATTCCACAAAACAGAATTTAACCATGGGCTTCCCTATTTTTTCCAGTTTTGTGTTCCATTTAGCTCTACCTTTAAGTAACGAGGGAGGTCTGGTCACAGGCCTTTAAGTCTATATAGATGGTGCCCTCTCCTAGCTGCTAAAAGTATGACATATATAGTTAAATCACTTAACTCTACCCCTAAAATGCCCAAAGGATTTAGAGAACTAGTTGACAAATTAACAGAATTATAGTTGGCCCTTGAACAACACAAGGGTTAAGGGTGCTAACACCACCCCCTCCCTTTGCAGACAAAAATCCATGCAATAACTTTTAATTCTTCCCAAACTTACCTACTAATAGGCAACTGTTGACATAAAGCCTTACCAATAATAGCATAGCTGATTAACAAATATTTTGTATATTATATGTAATATATACCATATTCTTAAAATAAAGTAAGCTAGAGAAAAGAAAATGGCATTAAGAAAACCAGAAGGAAAATAAATTTACAGTGATGTACTATATTTACCAAAAAATTCCATATATAAGTGGACCTACATGGTTCAAAAAGGGTCAACTGTATTTACCAGTTGTAAGGAATTACTCTAGAGTTGGCACACCATACAATCCAATAAAAGTAGTTTTAAAAATTATGAAAGCTGGGGTGCCTAGGTGGCCCAGTTAGTTAAGTGTCTGACTCTTGATTTTGGCTCAGGTCATGATCTCAGGGTCATGGTATCAAGACCTGTCAAGCCCCATGTCAGGGTCCATGCTCAGCATGGAGTCTGCTTAAGATTCTCTTCCCCTCCATCTACACCCCAATGTTTATAGCAACAATGTCCACAATAGGCAAACTATGGAAAGAGCCCAGATGTCCACTGACAGATGAAAAGATAAAGGATATACACACACACCACACACACACACACACACACACACACACACACAATGGAGTCTTATACACCTATCAAAAAAGGAAATCTTGCCATTTGCAACAACATGGATGGAACTAGAGGGTATTATGCTAAGCAAAATAAGTCAATCAGAGAAAGATAATTATCATATGATCTCACTGATATGTGGAATTTAAGAAACAAAACAAAGGGTCATAGGAGAAGAGAAGAAAAAATAAAACAAGATGAAACCAGAGAGGGAGAAAAAGCCATAAGAGACTCTTAATCATAAGAAACAAGCTGAGGCTTGGAGGGGAGGGAGGGTGGGGGGCAGGATAACTGGGTGACGGACATTAAGGAGAGCATGTGATGTAATGAACACTGAGAATTATACAAGACTGATGAATCACAGACCTGTACCTCTGAAGCCAATAATGTTAATTAATCATATGTTAATTAATTGAATTAAAATTAAAAATTAAAAGCATATGGCCACATAAAAACCTCCACACAAATGTTCAAAGCAGCATTATTTACAGCAGCCAAAAGGTAGAAATAATCTAAAGGTCTGTTAATTGATGAATGACTAAAAGATTGTGGTATATCCATAAAATATTATAAATATTAAAAAAGAAGATTCTTGGGGTGCCTGGGTGGCTCAGTTGGTTAAGCGACTGCCTTCGGCTCAGGTCATGATCCTGGAGATCCGGGATCGAGTCCCACCTTGGGCTCCCTGCTCGGCGGGAAGCCTGCTTTTCCCTCTCTCGCTCCCCCTGCTTGTGTTCCTTCTCTGGCTGTGTTTCTCTCTCTGTCAAATAAATAAAATCTTTAAAAAAAAAAAAAAGAAGAAAAAGATTCTCTGTCACTCTTCACTGCTTCGATCGATGTTCCTGTGCTCTCTCTTTCTCTCTTTTAAATATTTTATTTATTTGAGAAAGAGAGAGAATGAGTGAGAGAGAGCATGAGAGGGGGGAGGGTCAAAGGGAGAGGCAGACTCCCTGCTGAGCAGGGAGCCCGATGTGGGACTCGATCTTGGCACTCCAGGATCATGACCTGAGCCGAAGGCAGTCACTTTTCTTTTTTTGTTCCCTGAAGGCAGTCACTTAACCAACTGAGCCTCCCAGGTGCCCCAGCTCTCTCTCTCTTAAAAAAAAAAAAAAAAAAAGAACTCTGAAAGCTTCCTACCACTTGGTTTCTCAGTGTAACCATTATTATGAAAACAGTTCTCCTTTGCTTTATAAATGAGAAAGTAAAAAGTCCAAACTACTTGCATCAAGCAAGATCTGACAATTAAGGCTTTGTCAAAACAAAACAGTGAAAACATATTTCATAGGCTCTGGAGCCAGCCAGCAGGCTGGGGTGGGAACTGGGTTCTACAGTTTACCATCTGAGTAGCTTTGGGCAAGTTACTTTACCTGAGTTTCAAATACCATAAAATGGAATCATTTACACTACTGACTTCATAGAGTTTATTGTGCAGGTTAGATTTAATACACTGTGACATTAAGCACTTAACACTGTCCCTGGCAAATATTAAATACTCAATAAATGGTAGCAATTATTATAACAAAAATGTGAAACTATGATCTCCAAAGGTCTTTGATTATTCATTTCTATCAGAAAAAGAATTTTTTAATAATGCACCCCAACATATATGTATTTCTCTATAAATGATATGCACATACACCACTGTGTTATGTATAATATTTTTTAAAAAGAACTGTTTGAAGGGTGCAAGTGTTTATATTTATAAACACAAATATAAATAAAAGTTCTACTATTTTCTTTCCACATCCCAATGAATCACCTTGTGCAACTCCTGGTAGGTGTACACCCTACTGGAGACTACTGATTCAAAGTCTCAAAATAAAAGCCATTTGCCAGAGGATCTACATCCCAGTTCAAGTTCATATTTCTCCTCTAAAACCCCTTAACACCTTCCTCTCTAAACATATCTTCCACAAAACGTGAAGTCTTATAGACTACTGTGGGGAGTTTGCTTTCTGCCTCTCCCATAAGTCACATTCACTGCACTTGATGGCTCAGCTCACACACAACCTATACCCAAACATTAGGACCCATCTTAGTAGTCCTGTCCTGTCTATTGTCAGCCCTACATGAATGCATGCTATCTTGGTCTCTACTTGGTTTATACTTCTACCCATCTTATTTTCTCCAGCAAGGCTATAAGACCTGAAGATAAGAATGATGCCTTAGGCTTCTGGTGATCTCTGGCACCCTGATGCTGGTGAATATGAGATCTTCAAAAAATACCTGTTGAAACATTTACATGCAATTTTTCTTTTTAAAAAGTATTTACAATGTCTTCCTTGTCTAAAAATTTGTTCTATCACATAAACCATAAACTAACCATAAAATTGAAGTTTCTTGCTACCTGTTATTTAAATATACTGTTTTGGGGCGCCTGGTTGGCTCAGTTGGTTAAGCGGCTACCTTCGGCTCAAGTCACGATCCCGAACACCTGGGATCAAGTCCCACATCGGGCTGCCTGCTCTGCTCGGCGGGAGGCCTGCTTCTCCCTCTCTCACTCCCCCTGCTTGTGTTCCCTCTCTGGCTGTGTTTCTCTCTGCCAAATAAATAAAATCTTTATATATATATACTTTTTTTGAGAGAGAGAGAGAGAGAGAGAGAGAGAGAGAGAGAGACTGCGCGCGCGCCCGCGGAGAGGGGCTGCGGGAAAGAAAAAATCTTAAACATGCTCCACACCCAATACAGAGCCTGATGCACTGCTTTGTCTCACAACCCTAAGATTAGAACATGAGTCTAAATCAAGATCAGACGCTTAACTGACTGCAGCACCCATGCACCCCTAGAATCTACTTCGTAGAATTAAGCAATCTTAGAGATGAAAAAACTGCCTTATTTTTCAAATGTGAAAAACAATATCTGGAGATTAAGTTATTTCATTTTTTTCTTTAAACATTTTCCAAAGGAAATTTTCAAAGCTCAAGATAATTCTTAGTTTATCAGAATCAAAATGTTTGAAGTGGATGAAGAGAGAGAATTTAGACATTCCTTTTATAGCTTGTGTCAGATGAGATCCTTTAGGACAGCAAAACTTCTTTCTGTCTTCGTTGTCTCTGCACCGCATTTGTCTATGGCTTTAGGTATTTTTTTATGTTGTACAAAAGCACAAGGCTTTAAAATATGTCCCAAAAATCAAATAAGCTGCCCTTGTTATATAAGGTACCCTGAGAATTGAACATAAGCAGTACTAGGCAGTTGGATGACCTAAGTATAAGATGATAACTATCGAATTGAGAAAATCAATTGCCTTTTTTTTTCCCCTCCTCAGAAAGTGCCCTGTAGGGGATAGATAAGTGCAGGCTGTAAATAGTTTATTACTTGGTAGTTCTTCCTAATGGCAGGCAGCACTGAAGCTGACAAGGTAACAAGTAGTCACTCAGCCAAAGGTCACTTTCTGTGGCCCGGCAGCCTTTCCACTTGGAAATACAATCTGGGTCTAATGTTGATTTGAAAGGAGAGGTCATTATACCACTCAGCTCCAGGCATCAACTTTCTAAAGGTTTTTAAATTGTGCTTCTTTTAAAAATGAACTCAAACCTGTGATATTTGCGCTTTATTACTAGTGAAAATACCTGATTACCGTGGTCAGCTTAACTGCTTTTATTGAGAAGTAGAAGCCAAGTAGTAGAAAATAAATCTTGTGGCTCTGTGCAGGAGTCTGAAATAAAATTCACCACTCCAGTCACTTTCAGAAATAAAAGCTATGAGGATGGGGCTCTGGTTTCTTTTGATTTACGACTGCCCATGCAAGTATATAGGGACACCGTGTAAGGCCTGAAGCCTGCTGCCCTAGAGAGGGTCACTGGGGATTACTGAGAAGGGAGAGACCTCTGGACAGCACTGGCTCTTGAACAATAGCAAAAGGCTAAATGAGTCAGGCTGCAACAGGCAAAAAGACTGGAACACCGGAGAAATTAGATTTACATTTAAAGCTGCTCACCATCCTCCTCCAAAATAAACCTACCCTTGAGGGTAAAACCTAAGCAATTCTACTAGGAAGGGGAAGTGGAATCTACATTTCAAGATGCAATTTAATACTAATAACAATAGTGAGGCTGGCCACAGTCAGTTCGGTCATTTGGCAATGATTCAGGTGTGGCTGTTTGGGGGCCAATTAGCTCCAAGTTGAATAATGCTGATTATTACATATGATATGTTTTTCCTTATTATGTCCCCTGTTCAATCTCTTACACTACCTATATTCACAAACTGTAGAACATATGCTTGAATATATCTCCCATACCTGTGGGTCTTCATAGCAACTCTGAAAAGAGAGGTAGACTAACTGCTGATTTCATAATTCAGCCCATATGGCATGAAGAAGGAAAATGGTTCAAGCTCAATCTGTGTGCATTTCCACGGTTTAAGTTTTGAAACCTAACTACAGGCAGATTATTCAGCACATCCAATAACTCCTTTTGGAATTTTTCTTCATTATGTGAATATACTTCAGAAGGAAGTTATTCAAGCTAGCTTGGGTTTGTGTGCTGAGCATGTGATAACTCCACAATATATTGGCCACAACAGTCAGGTAAACAGCCCCTAACTGTCCCTGCTTCAGCAGTGCAGCTTTATCATGAGGACGTCACTATCATCTCCACTCCTGAGAAGCACAGCATTACAGGCCGTCTTGAAGCTCATCAGGCTGAAATCAGAGCTGCAGCTTTTTATCTTCCTGAAGAAAATGTATTCCTCAGTTTTAAGCTGACTAAAATGAACAGAGTTGATTCTGTTTCAAGGAGAGTGAATGCATTCACAGCAACTTACAGTTAAAGAAAACCAGAGGTTGGGAGAAAAACTGCCACAAAAATGATGACAGGTTTATATCAGTATTGTGAAAGGAGTGATACACATCAGTAAGAAAAACATACTTTAATAAATGAAGTACAAAATGAACAAAAAGACAACCCTCAAAAGAATAAATATAGCCAGTAAGCAAAGTTGGGAAAAATGTTCAGTACTATCAATAACCCAATAAATGCAAGTTTAAAAAGAAGATACTGTTTCATCACTTAAACCAGCAAAAAAAATTGAACAGAATTTAAATACCCAATGCTGTTGACATGGCAGTCTGATGCAAGCTACCATATTTTAATTGGCTCATCCCTTTAAAGAACATTTGACAATAAGCACTGAGAACATTAAAACTACAGAGTTTTGGTTCAATAGTTCCTGAGAAAATAATCTAAAATGAAGAATCTCATGCATAAAGACATTCATTTCAAAATTATTTACATTAGCAAAATTCTGAAATAACCTCAGTTGTCAAAAATAGAAAAATGTTAAACAAACGGCGTATTGGATAGCCATAAATTAATGCTATCATGATTATTTATTTATACCTAAAAAAAATGTCTATAGACTTCTGGTCAGTATGACAGTTTTGAGCTGTGTGAAATATTTCTCCTCTGACTCCATACATTAAAATTTCACTTAAGGGGCACCTCGGTGGCTCGGTTGTTAAGCATCTGACTTCGGCTCAGGTCATGATCCAGGAGTCCCAGGATCGAGCCCCTGCATCAGGCTCTGCTGGAAGCCTGCTTCTTCTCCTTCTCTCACTCCCCCTGCTTGTGTTCCCTTTCTGGCTGTGTTTCTCTCCATCAAATAAATAAATAAAATCTTAAAAAAATTTTTTCGGGGCACCTGGGTGGCTCAGTTGGTTAAGCAACTGCCTTCGGCTCAGGTCATGATCCCAGATATCCAGGATCGAGTCCCACATGGGGCTTTCTGCTTGGCTGGAAGCCTGCTTCTCCCTCTCTCACTCCCCCTGCTTGTGTTCCCTCTCTGGCTACGTTTCTCTCTATCAAATAAAAAAAATCTTTAAAAAAATAAATTAATTAAAAATTAAAAAATAAAAAATTTAAAAAATTAAGAAAAAAAATTTTCACTTAAAATATAACTTAAAAATCTGAATTTATAAATAAGCTCTATTAAAAATGTTTTAAAGTCTCAATGCATGAGCTGAACAATAAAATAAAAACATCCTAAAAGGAAGTGATGAATTAGGAGACAGATCTAGCAATCTCATGGAAAATTCAAAAGCAACATAAAAAGATAGAAAATATGAATAAGATAAGAAGAGACATGGGGGATTAGAAAGATCAGGTCCAATATCTTATTGAAATCTTAGGAATAAACAATAGGGAAAATAAGGAGAGGCAATATTTAAATAAAAAATGGTTTAGATTCTCCAACTGTAAAGAGACATGAGTTCATAAATAAAAGAGATACACCGTGTCCTGAAGAGAGTAAAACCAATGGACATCTAACCACATCATAGTGAAACTGAGAATATTAAAATCACAGAGAATATCTTAAAAGCTACCAGACAGAAAAATCAGATTACCTACAACAGAACAAATTAATAGGCTTGGGGTAACTCACTTCTGAAGTATACCCACATAATAAAGAAAAAATTCTAAAGATATTACTGGAAATACTGAAGCCCTTCACCAGCAGTTAAGTTTTTCAACACTGCTTCTCTGTATTTATGAAGGGATACCTATTTCTGTATGACTGTGTACCCTGTTGCCTTACTGAATTCTCTTGGTGTTTACATAGTTTTTCATTTGTTTCTTTGGTACCCTCCATGTGTATAATTATATCACCTAGAAATAATAAAACTTTTACCTCCTTTTTATTAGTGTTTACTCATTTGGTTCCTTGATTTTATCTGATGGTGCTAACCAGAACTTCTGGAACAATATTAAATAGGAACATCCTTGTCTTGCCACTTTACGGACTATTTCCAACATACAATCACTTTTTTTTTTTAAGATTTTATTTATTTATTTGAGAGAGAGAGTGAGCATGGGCAGTGGAGGGACAGCAGGAGGACAAGCCGACTCCCCCCCGGAGCAGGGAGCTGGATGTGGGGTTTGATCCCAGGACTCTGAGATCACAACCTGAGCAGAAGGCAGACACTTAACCAACTGAGCCATCCAGATGCCCCTCTAGTATACTACCTTAAATTAACATGACGTCACTTGAAGGTAGAGAAGAGGGGCGCCTGGGTGGCTTAGTCATTAAGCGTCTGCCTTTGGCTAATGTCATGATCCTGGAGTCCTGGGATCAAGCCCCAAATTGGGCTCCCTACTCAGCAGGGAGCCTGCTTCTCCCTCTCTCATTCCCCTGCTTGTGTTCTCTCTCTAGCAGTACTTCTCTCTGTCAAATAAAGAAAAAAAAAGAGAAAAGAAAAGAAAAGAAAAGAAAAGAGGAAGAGAATTCTTCCTTAACATGACAAAACACACCTACTGATTCCTTATTTAATTATTTAATAACAATTAATTATTTAATAACATGGGTGTTGAGTATTATTAAATACCTTTTCAGCAACTATGAAGAGAATTCTTTAATTTTTCCACTTTATGATAAATCTTAGTAATAGTTTTCTGATGTTGAATTATCCCTATACTTCTAGATAAAATGCTATTGGTCATGATTTATTATCCTTTTAATGTGCTGAGTTTTGTTTATTAATGTTTTATTTAACTTATTACATAGACAGTCACAAGAGACAATGACCTCTCATTTTCTCTTCTGTTTTCTTGTTTTGTTGTCTTATCTGGATTCTGGTATCAGTGTTTTCTCATTTTATAAAAAAGATTTCAAAGATTTAGTTCTTCTATATCCTGTAACAATTTAGATAGTATTGGAACTATCTGACTTTTCGTAGCTAAATAAAATTCACCTGTGAGAACATCTGAACCCAATGATATTTGGGGGGTTGCTTTTTGACAACTTTCTACACTTCTCTGGTAATTCCTTTTTGTATTTTCAAATCTCTTCCAAGATCAGTTTTGCTAATTTACTTTTTCCCTATGAAATTAATCATTTCATCAATATAGTTGAACATATTACATTATACATCATATATATACTTATACATAAAATCTCAAACTTACAGAACAGTTGCAAATACAAAGTTGTTTTTTCTCCAAACCCACTGTGATTTGTTGACATAATGCATCATTATCCCAAATATTAGTGTAATTTTTCCTACAAACAAGGAAAGTCATCTCTCTAACCAAAATATGGCATCAAATTCAGGAAACTAACACTGATACATTACTACCATCTAATCATCAAACTTCATTTTAGGTTTCACCCATTGTACAAAAAATGTCCTTTAAAGCTGAAAGATCTAATACAGAATCGCATCGCATGTTCCCTTTAGTTACCACATCCCTTCAGTGTGGAAGGAGATTCATTCTGTCAGTGAGTCTTATGATCTTGGCACTTCAAAACATTATCAACCAGTAATTTTGTAGAATGTCCCTCAATTTAGGTTTGCCTATGATTCCTTATGATTAAATTCAGATTAAGTTCTTTGGTAGGAATATCACAGAAGTGATGAGAAAAAATATTGATTTTTGTGGGTAAATTCATCCCTCTTTTTTATTGTCTCTAGATTTTGAGTCAGAATTAGAAATATTTTCCCACACTAAGATTTAAGATGTTATTTACCCATATTTCTTTGTACTTAAATTGTTAGAGTTCTTGTGCATATTATAATACCTCATTTTATCTTTTCCCAGACAGCAACCCAAGTCCATCTAAGACTTCGTGACTTACCTTTATTATATACTGGATTTCTGTATGAACTTGGATCAGAGAGAGAATCTGTCTGGGCTCTATTCTGTACTACTTTGTCTGTCTATTCATGCACCGGTACCATACTGCTTTAATTATAAGAACTTTGTATTGTGTTTTAATGCCTGCTAAGAGTAGTCCTTCTTTAGTTTTTGTTTTTTTACTGTTTCCCACCCCCCGCCCCGAGCAATTCTTACTGTTTGTTTTTCCATAGGAACTTTAGGATCAACTCCTCTAACTCCATATTAAAGCCTGGTGGTGTTTTTATTGGAGTAGCACCATTTTAATAAATTCATTTAGGGAGAATGTCATATTTTCCTATTCAAGAGTAGAGGATATACTTTGCATTTGTTCAAATCCATGTTTGTGTCTTTCAGAAATGTCTTAAGGTTTACCTTGCATAGGTTTTGGACATTTCTTAACTTTATTTTTAAATACCTGCTGCTATTATAAATGGGAGTTTTCTCTATTATATAGAGGACTTTATTTTGAAGTAAGACAAAGTTGTTTTACCTTACAGCTCCCTCTCTTTCTTCTTCTACCTAACAGAAGTTGATTACTCCGTAAGTAATCCCTTCTAGGCACAGGACCATCACATCTGCTCTATATAGGTAGTGCATTGTCTGTCTCTAGAGCATACTATGTACCTGTAATCTATGGCCATATGTGAAGGCTTTGCCAGGGAGCCTACAACATTACCTATGATATTCATACAGAAAGGATATAGTAAGGTCTGTAGAATATGACTTGTCAGAGAACTACATTTGGCAGTGTCTAGCAAGCATTAGTCATTTTGTTCTCTCAGCAGCTCCTCTAATCAGTTATAATTATTTGATTATATGTCCATCCTCCTCCTTCAATCTGAATCCCTCTTTGACAGGTATGATGCCTTAGTTATTTATTAATTAACAGTACTTGGCATGTATAATATCAGTTGCTCAATAAATATTTATAGATCAAAAAAGTGAATGAATAAATTATATCCATCATGAATAGGCTCTACTCTATATAAGATATACATGTTGCCTCTTCTCATGATTTTATTTTCTTTCTCATACAAATTTAAAATTGAGAATATTTTTCCTCAGAGTAAGAAGAGAATATAGAATTGTATACTACTTCATTATAAAATGTGGCATTTCTCCCTAAAGTAGTTCTCTAGTGTAGCTAAGCCTCCACAGATTCTTAGATCCTCCAAGTGCCTCTCTTTAGTAGTCATTTCAAGGTACCAAAGCCAAGGAATTCCTTATGAACACTTCACATGTTTTCAGATGCCACAGCTTGTAGACTTGTTGTCACTATCAAACTCCTCAAGCTAGCGGTGCCTGAGTGGCTCAGTTGATTGAGCGTCTGACTCTTGATTTTGATTCAGGTCATGAAATCAAGCCCTGCATCAGGATCCACACTCAGCATGGAGTCTGCTTGTGTCTCTCTCCCTCTGCTCCCTCCCCCACCCCACCCCCCAGCTTTCAGGTACACACATTCTCTCTCTCTCAAATAAATAAATAAAATATTTTTTAAAAAACTCCTCAATCTATACAAGAAGGAGTTCTCTCTGATAAAAACCAAGGATATTAAACAAGAGTAACTTTTAGTTGAAACCCACTGAACTAAGCACAACCACAGTCTCTCACTCTAGTTTTTACCCCCTCTAAAATCTGCAATTCAACTCACACAGAGCTTTTAAAGCTTCAGAAGAATACAGTGCTTTCTCACATTTTCCTACTTTCCTTCTCCAAGCAAAGTTGTTCAATCTCATTCTGAGAGGCATTCAGTTTGGCAAATCTCTTCACAAATCCAAAAATAAACAAATAAATAAAAATGTTTCATGCCAGGGCGCCTGGGCTACCCAGTTGTTAAGCGCCTGCCTTCGGCTCAGGTCATGACCTCAGGGGCCTGGAACTGAACCCAGAATCCGGTCCCCTGCTCAGCAGGAAACCTGCTTCTCCCTCTCTCAATCCCCCTGCTTATGTTCCCTCTTTCTGTGTATCAATCTCTCTGTCAAATAAATAAATAAAATCTTAAAAAAAAAAAAAGGTTTCAGGACTTTTCCAAGCATATAGTTTTCGTCCAAGAATCTCCAAGTAGTAGGCAAACAAAAATGATTATGAGAGGAAGTAGATGTTACCAGTGAAATTCTTCTGTTGAGAAAGTATGACATGAGAAAGTAAAGCAAAAAATTGACATCAAAGACAAAGGAAAAAACTTCAGAATTTGATGAAATCAAAATCTCTCAAGTATGTGCCATCAATCTTTCAGCATCAATATCCTAATGGTCATCTGTCACCTGATGGCCTTGGTTTTCAGAGTGTAGAAGTGGGAAATAGAGGGACAGGGGATTGTGTGATGACTAAGGCCGGCTCATTTAGGAGGGGCTAAGAAGGTGGTGGATCTTCATCTCTTCTGACTGCATAGGGAAAGCCAGGGCTTCTCATGAAGCATGAGGAAGGGACATTACCACAGCAACTCCTAAGACAGAAAGGAGGGGGAGAGCATTCCACTTCGTGGTATGAGAAAATGCACTTGAAATGGCCAAACAGGAAAAACACCTACAAAAAACAGTAGAAGATATGCCATCAGTGGCTAGAGCCAGACTAAAGGCAACTAAAAAGTGGCTGTCATTCTTGACCCTAAAAATACAGATTGTTGTCTCCTATATTTTATCAAAAAGGGTTTTCAGGAAATGTCCCTTGACAGAGTTTGTGGTGATAAAACTTCATCCTTATAATTTTTGAGAGAATATTACATTTCAGACTTCCTAAATCTATTTTATATCTGTTCATACTAAAAATACAATTTAGTCATAAAACTTATCTTCAAATACTAGGGTCTGGGTTTCCTGACATTTCAGGGAAAAAAAGGTGATCAAGTTAACAGGTGATCTCAGTACAGACAGCATGTGTTTGGTTATACAATTATTTCAAACCATTATTTGATCTAAATATACATTTTTAATTCAAAATGCAAAATGTCAAGGTGAAAAATGATCACTCTCGGCCATGTATTTTAAATCTTTCAGTGTTTCAAAATGTAGAAGTTAAAACTTTTCTTCAGTTCCAAGCCATCACAAGAATATTTGAAAAACACTTGGGACTCTTTGGGACTCATTTTATTCTAAGGGAGGTTTGCACAGTCTATGATCACTAGAGGCTTAATAGCATTTAGAGTTGTTATTTTCTAACTGCCTGAGGATCTAAATTAAGTCTTGATCATAAGATTAAAGGTTATCATCACCTTAAGAGTAAAATCAGGATTTTTAATGTTATAGTTCTATTGATAGATCTTAGTTTACTAAAAAATAATTCACTTAGGACCAAAAGTTTTCAAGTAAGCTTTATAAAAGATCCATAACTACTCTTCCACATAACTTGAAAACAAGAAGAATATAAAAGAAAACAAAAAAAAATTATGGATTTAAAACCACTGTGGCAGCTTTTAAACAGCAAAATTTGAACAGGTTACCTATGGCTAAATTCACATGATTATTATGGTTAACAGCTCTGATATTAAATTGTTGCTATCTACCACTCCATAGCTTATATTCTTAGTTGTGGGGAAACAGCTGAACCACCTTTGCTAAGTTGAGACACTCAACTGGTGACTAAAGTTCACTTTCACTGTATTAGGTATACTCAAGACCTCTATGATCAACAGTGGAAAATAAGAACGTTCTCTTGTAATAAATATTAACAAAGGATGTGTATATTTCTGCTCTTCAGATGACTGTTTCATTTTAATCTAATTTTAGTTTAGAGAGTCATTCATCTCTGGTTCTGTATCAGAGACAAAAATTACTTTATTTGATTAACTGTGAGGACTGGGAAGAAGTCTTCCATATATCTTAATATTCAATTCTAATGCATTCATTAGAAAGAAACAATTCCATAACCTCAAGTAAATCGTCTCAAATTAGAATGGTCAAAACAAAAATGTTAATATCCAAATAGAATTTAGTGTGTTACATAAGCATGTGCAATCATCTAAATTAAAACTAATCACTCTGTATCAGGAGCAGTAATATAAGCCAAGTTCTGCCTCATTGTTCTCCAGTGAAGCATGAATAATTCATGATTCAGGTAAGCTTTCCATCTCCCCTGTGTCTTCCACAAGATTTTACCAATTTGATTACTCAAACTATGCCTCTTTAGAACACTTTAACCAGGCTAGGATTGAAAGGATACTAGATGTCACAGCTTCTGATGTTAGTATTTGTATATCTGTTCTTACGCCCTCATGCAAAGCAGAGTTTTGACCAGGTCTTACTGGACAAAACAAGATCCCAGAGCTGAGCCTTGCTGCAGGGCTTCCCACTCTCCTGATTCTACCCCGATTCCTCTCCATATTCTCTAAGACTTACTCTGGATTCAAATCTTTTCTCACTGAGAAGTATCCCATCCTATCTAGTCTTTCCGAAAGATGCTCTCTAATGGGAAACTTAAATTATCCTGTTTTATAAGCTGAAAATTCTTCTTTTAATAGCACTTTTTACTTTACATTAAATGTGCCCATCAATAAGTTTCATCCATCACAATTATGCATTCAGCAAACCTTTACTAGGGTCCTACTGTGGGTGATATGCTAATGTCAGAAAAAAAGACTTAAACGCTGCCTCCAAGGGGACAACAAATGTAGTGAACCAAATGTTAAATTCCAGTGCTACAGGTGCTATCTCATATGAACAGGAGATGTGGAGAAGGATTCCCAGAGAAAGACACTTTTACTCGTTAAGGATAAGTAAGAGTACCTAGGTGACTGCAAAGGAGAGAGAATAAGGAAAAGAACTCTAAGAGGAGGGGATGAACATCTACAAAGGTGGAGAGTTATGGATAAAAAACAGATTTTAGGGTAAAGGTTCAGTATAGATGAGCAAAGCCAGCTCAGTGCAGAGCAGTAAGAACGGGGGGGGGGGGGGGCACTGAGCTGACTGGAGAATGCTGGCCATTTCAAAGGCACGAGCCTATAGCAGCCATGTGGGGTGCAGGCCCACAGAGGTCTCAAAAGAAGCCAGAAATCTGGATTTTCATGTAATATCTTAAACTTTTTCTTTTTTCAAAATTACCATTCTGTAGGCAAAATCAAATGTATTATATATTTTTTGGTAGGCTGAATAATGGCCCCTAAGATATCCAAGATTTAATCCCTGGAACCTGTAAATATGTTACCTTACATGGCAAAAGGGACTTTGAGATGTGGAGATTATCCTGGATTCTTTGCATGGACCCTAAACATAATCCTAAATGTTCTTAAAACAGGAGGGGATGGCGAGATTTGACTACAGGCAGAAAATGGGAAAGGAGGTAATGGAAGCAGGAGGTTGGAGAGATGTGAGGAAGGAGTCAGGTGCCAAGGACTGTAGGCAGTCTCAGAAGTTAGAAAAGGCAAGCAAACAGATTCTCCCCTAAAGCCTTCGGAAGGAACCAACCCTGTAACACCTTGATTTTAGCCCAGTGAAAATGATGTCAAATTTGACTCTAGATTTAGACAAGAATTAATCTGTTCTTTTGTGTTTTTTTAAAAATATTTTTAAAGTTTTATTTTTAAGTAATCTCTATACCAAACATGGGACTTAAACTCCCCACCCTGGATCAAGTCACCTGCTCCTCCAACTGAACCAGCCATGTGCCCGAATATGTATTGTTTTAAGCCACCAGATTTATGGTAATTTGTTATAGCAGCCACAGGAAAATAATACATCTTCTGACCTGATTCAGCTTTTTGTCAACTGCACCTATGTTTGTGTGCCCAGTTTGACATTAGAATACAGAGGTGAGCCTGAACCAGGGGCTTGGTATTCTATCTGCTACTCCATTTGAAAATGTTTGTTTATATCTCATTATATCCTTTTCCTTAGAAACAGGGACTGCATCTCACTCTCTCTCTCTGTCTCTACTGCCTAGCAGAACACCTGGCACATATTCTTTGCTTATTAAGTAAATAAAAGGCAGGGTAGAAAGGGAGGCTAGAGCCAAATCACCAAGGGCTTACTATTGCCATACCAAGAAATTTAAATTTTATATTGAAGATGGGGAACAAATAAAATATTTTAAGCATAGAGGGACATGACAGTTTTGCTTCTCTAGAAGTTGACAATACTGGGGCCCATGGGTGGCCCAGTCAGTGGGGAGCCTGCTTTTCCCTCTCCCTCTGCCTGCAATAGTGCCCATGCAAGATCACGACCTACGCTGAAATAAAGAGTTGCATGCTGAGCGGACTGAACCACTCAGGTACCCCTCACCAGTTCCTTTTTTGAATAAAAAGTCTCAATTCTTGTATCAGAGAAATAAATGTTGTGAAAGTAATTTGTTTTACTTGCCCAGCATCCCCTACCCAACAGTATTTCCCACTGCTTACCTATCATACGCCTCTGTAATGTTTCACCTGCTTCCCTGTCTTACTGATTCATAAATCACTCATGTCCATCTTCAGGTGTTCTCCATGTGTCTCCCCCATCCGTAATATTTCTCCCAAATTTTCCATCTAAATTAGTTCATTCTTCATGGCCTAGCTGAAGTGCCATGGCTCCTATGATGCCTTTCCTTGACTCTCTCTGAATTAGTTTACTATATATTATAGCTTTTAGAACCATGCTATCTTATAGTATTCTCTGAAAATTCAGGTGTTAGATCTATCATTTCAAATAAGGTTTCTGAGGACAGAAATGTTCCTTTATAACCCTAGACTCTCATAGTGGTTTGTAAAGTGTTTGAACACACAGTAGGTATTTCAGAGGCAAATTAATATGGTAGAAAGTATCTGAGTCAGACCTCATTTTTAAATTCAAGCTTTGCTCCTCAGACTGAATTCTTTTTACGTGTGAACCGAGGAACCAGTATCCTGATCACTCAGATTCCTTCCACCTGCTACAATCTGATTCTAATATTATTTTTTTTGACCAGAATGTGATGGTGTACATCAAGCACATCATAAGGCTTTGATTCTAAGATTTTATCACATGGCATGCAGCATATTTAAAAGGACATTGGGGGCACTTGGGTGGCTCTATGGGTTAAGCCTCTGCCTTCGGCTCTGGTCATGATCTCAGGATCCCAGGATCGAGGCCCACATCGGGCTCTCTGCTCGGCGGGGAGCCTGCTTCCTCCTCTGTCTGCCTGCCTCTCTGCCTACTTGTGATCTCTCTCTCTGTGTTAAATAAATAATAAAATCTTTTTAAAAAAATTTTAAAAGGATATTGGGTAAATCTTCAATGTACACTTTAATTGTAAGAGTCAAGTTCAATGTAGGGTCTAAGACATTTCATAAATATTTAGTAAATTCATTCATTCTTTCAGCAAATATTTATTGAGTGCCTATGACATGTCAGGCATAATTCTAGGCTCTGTAGGACACAGTGGTAAATAAGATAGATGAGGTGTTTTTTTTTTTCTCTTGGACCTTACATTCTCATAGAAATAAACAGTAAATAACCATGTAATATAATGTCAGATGTGTTGTGTCACTTATATCAATAAGTGCTATGAAGAAAAAACACAGAAAAGGAATAAAGAAATGTGGGATTGGTTATAGATGAGGTAGTCACCTTAATTTAAACTTTTTTTTTTAATATGTTATTTATGTATTTGAGAGAAAGAGAGAGAGAGAGAGCAAAGGCCCGAGGAAAGGCCCGGAGAAAGAACAACATACTCCCCACTGAGCAAGGAGCCTGAAGCATGGCTCCATCCCAAGATTCCAGGATCATGATCTGAGCCAAAGGCAGGTACTTAACCGACTGAGCCACCCAAATGCCCCGATCTAAAGTTCATACAGGAAAGACACGGGCATTCTTGACATAATAGATATGTACAGATATAAACATATAGATACACAGGTAAATATAGATGTAAATGTTCTAGACATAATACTATGTGCCATGTAATGAGCTAAAATGTGTCATGCTCACAAGTTTATTTAATCTTTCTAACAATCCTTTGAGCTGTACTATCCCAACTTACAAATAAAAAAACTTGTATTTAGAGAGTAATATGTCCAAAGTCACTTAGCTAGAAAGCGTCAGTACAGGAAACCACGTGGCATTTGCATGGAATTTGCATAAGTATGCATATTATGTTAATTTTCTTGGGCAAAAATATTCTAAATTAGAGTAGGAAGATAAACCATCGCATACTCTGATTACCAGGGAAAGAAATGTATTTACATTTTAAATATGTCTTAAAAGATCAGAGGTCCTGGGGTGTCTGGGTGGATCAGTTGGTTGGGCCACTGCCTTCAGCTCAGGTCATGATCCCTGAGGCGGGGGATCAAGCCCCACATCAGGCTCCCTGTTCGGCAGGAAGCCTGCTTCTCCCTCTCTCACTCCCCTGCTTGTATTCCTTCTCTGGCTGTGTTTCTCTCTGTCAAATAAATAAAATATTAAAAAAAAAATCAGAGGTCCTTTGTGTATTTAAGAATTGTGATAGACTATCATATCTACCATAAAAGCCAATAGAATTGAATACGAAGGGATCTCCAAGATATATTTTTTTCTTCAAGATATATTGTTATAAGAAGAAATAAGGCGTAATAATGTAATATATCATGCTGCCATTGATGTATAAAAGTAGATGGATTTCTTTGTGTATATATGCATAGGCTATCTCCAAAAGATCTTTAAAAATGTTGGTAAGAATGGTTGCCCTAGAGATGAGTAACGAGGCTCACTTTTTACTGTATATATGTTTTAAAACTCTTAAAATTTTTTCTATGGGAATGTATTGCTTACTTAAAATTTTTATTTTTATTTTTTTTTTATTTTATTTTTTTTTTTTTTTAGATTTTATTTATTTGACAGAGAGAAACATAGCTAGAGAGGGAACACAAGCAGGGGGGTTGAGAGAGGGAGAAGCAGGCTTCCCGCCGAGCAGGGAGCCCGATGTGGGACTCGATCCCAGGTCTCTGGGATCATGACCCGAGCCGAAGGCAGTGGCTCAACCAACTGAGCCACCCAGGCATCCCAAAATTTTTATTTTTAAATGGGATACTTGATGTCAATAGGACATCCAAATTGTTAATAGAATAATCTTTTACAAATAAATCCTTTTCTTAACAAACCATGGAAGTTATCCATGGGAGAGTTTTCATTAATGTGTGGCCACACTGAAAATTGGCATTATGACAAGAATGGCCTGCTATATATGATTGCTGAACTACAATCCTCTATAAGCAAAGAATAAATGGGCAATTAGACAATATCCAGAATATAGAAAGTGAGAACAAAAACTAAGCACTACAGTTATAAGCAGTTATTTTCTGTCAGACATCTAAAGAATAAGAACTCAAAAGTTGCTTGTAAGTATAATGGAATAAAAATAAAATATAATATAATAAAATATAAAATATAAAATAAATAATAAAATATAAAAATCTAGATTATTTTTCAAACCTTCTTATATGATATTTTCTCTTCAAGCTTTCAGATCTCCACCAAGAACCTATCAAGGAACATGTTATTTACAAAAAAGGGGTGGGAGGGGTACCTGGGTGGCTCAGTTGGTTAAGCCACTGCCTTCGGCTCAGGTCATGATCCCGGAGACCCAGGATCGAGTCCCACATTGGGCTCCCTGCTCAGCAGGAGGCTTGCTTCTCCCTCTCTCACTCCCCCTGCTTGTGTTCCCTCTCTGGCTGTGTTTCTCTTTGTCAAATAAATAAAATCTTAAAAAAAAAAAAAGAAAAAACAAGAAAGAGGTGGGAAATAAATGTGAAAATATCAGAATTCTCTTTGTATAAAATTAAAAGTCACCAAATGCCAGTATTACCTTGTTATTTAATGTATTTTGAATATAAAATACAGTTTATATTAATCCTTTGCCCTTTGAGTCAAGAAATGTGTTTTTGTATAGTAAAAAGTTTTACCTAATTCAAATTCATGCCTCTACATTGAAATAGGAGGTGGAGTACAGGATACAACCTCAGTATAATCTACTAGGAATTTAGACCTGTAATTATCCATCCTTGGATATCACCATTTGCCATTCAATCTGACTACAACTAAGAAAGCATTTATCTGGCAATAAAAAGCTTTTTATGTGTTATATGTGTCTGCTTTGTGTTGTTAGATCTGTAATTAACTCTCCTTTATAATAAGCTTTGGGAAAGAATATAGGAGTACAGGTGGTGAAATCATGGCAGGTTGACAACCTGCATCATTTTGTGGACCAGTTATGGAGCCAAAAAAGAACGGGGCTGGGTCAACACAAATTGGAATACAGCATTGCAGAGATCTTTGACTTGAGATTGTTTAGAAATAAATAACCATGATTTGATATACATTGACCCTGCATCTATAGAAATGTAGGTTCTTTGCTTTGAAAGTTCACTCACAGTGGTGAGGTTGCCACTCAGTTCCTTCCTGACAGAGCACATGGATCACTGAGATAGCTGCCTACACTGAAAAAACACTGTACACATTTAGAGCAGAAATTTCATCAGCATAAAACTAATTGGGCTGAAACGAGGCTCTTTTGGCCTTACTAGTACTAACATCCTGTTGTAACCAAACAACTCAGATACTTCTGAATCCTTTCCTGGGTTCCATGAATTATTAAATTGAGACTCTGATGGCTTGCCCATTAATGATATACATTTTATTTCCAGAAGGGTTTTATTCATTTCTAATAACTGTTTACCATGTTGTGAGAATTAAAAAAAAAAAAATTTGGTATTTGGGTCAAGAAAACCCACAGGATTTATGTGACTCATTAATAAGTAGTTAGAATAGAGGAAAATAATTTTCATCTGAAGGTTAAAAAAAAAATCAGTGGAGCAAATATTCCATTAGAGTGGTTTCAAAGTGGAAAAGAAACTTAATGGAAATTATTCCCTTGACAAAACATAAACATGGAGATGGGAATAACAATTATAAAAAGATACTATTCTAAAAAAAAAAAGATGCTCTTCCATAACTGGACATTTTAATGGTCCATGATTAGAGAATGTATCAATCATATATCTGAACCATATACTTAAGACAAGAAATCCTCTATCTGAAAAAAAAATGCCTGAAACCATCCTATATCTACAAGTGGACCTGATATCTGACTTTTGTGTAAGCAACTAGATACTCTGAACCCAACTTTCCTTTTAAGCCCTGCAAACATACACATGAGTGATCAAGGAATCGCTTTTTCCCACCCCCTCCCATGAAGCATGACAACATCCGGACTCTTTTATACAAAGAAGGCTTGTGCCAGGAGAAATAAATATACATACAAAGAAGGGCAAACAATTTTGCTCAATCACTAGACTTCCTGTGCCCCTCTGTCATCCCTCACTGAATGGATGTCATTTCCTCTCTACCAGACGTAAGACAAGATAACAGGAAGATATAAAAGAGATATTAATAATATTCTTTTCTTCTCTGTACTGAAGGAACATGTATTTGCTCAGAGTAGATAATAGCATACTTAGAGATCATAAGCACATATACACCCAAATAGAGATTGATAAATAATAGTATTTGATCAGCTTCCCAATAAGAAAAACTATAATTACAGGCAATTAGAATGGAAAGTGATTTATGTAGTCCAGAGTTAAGAGTCATGCAAAATCTTCTGTGAGATGACTTAAGGAACATAAGAAGACAGGCACCTGGCTGGCTCAGTTGGTAGACCTTCTGATCTTAGGGTCATGAGTTCAAGCTCCACATTGAGTGTATTTTTTTTTTCCCCACGTTGGGTATAAAGATCACTTTAAAAGGAAGGAAGGAAGGGTGCCTGGGTGACTCAGTCGTTAAGCATCAGCCTTTAGCTCAGGTCATGATCTCGGGATCCTGGGATCAAGCCTGGTATCGGACTCCCTGCTTGGTGGGAAGGCTGCTTCTCCATCTCCCACCTCTCCTGCTTATGTTCCCTCTCTTGCTGTGTCTCTGTCAAATAAATAGATAAAATCTTTTTAAAAATAAAAAAATAAATAGAAGGGAGGAAGGAAAGAGGGAAGGGAAGGGAAAGGATAAAGAGGAAGAGAAAGAAAAGAAGGGGGAAAAAAAGAAAGATAAGAAGGTTTGAGAGGATAGGGAAATGTGCCTTAACTCAAAGCAATAGTTTAAATATTATGTATAAGCAAGGTATATCCAAGAAACAATGATGAGGTCATGACTGTCTTGGATTGGTAGAGAAGGGAAAGGGGTAAAATTGGAAGAACAATTGATATTTGGAAGAACAACATGCAAAATACAGAATCTAGGTATGTTCCTCTTGACATTAAATACTCCCATCGGAAGGTCAGAAGCAAGATAATAAGCAAGTGAAAATAAATTATATGTAAGTATAGAGCTTAGCTATAGAAAAAGTCCCTCATATTTTTAATTTGTTATAAAAGCATATTATTTAACCACAGGCTACATTCTCATCTGGACATGATGAGAAAACTAGAAGTAAGTAACAGAAGCCTTTAAATATACAGGCAGAGGGGCACCTAGATGATTCAGTTAGTTAAGATCTGTCTTCAGCTCAGGTCATGATCTCAGGGTGCCGGGATCAAGCCCCATATGGGGCTCCCTGTTCACTGGGAGTCTGCTTCTCCCCCTCTCTCTCTGCCCCTCCCCCCATTCGTGTTTGTGTGCTTTCTCTCTCCCACAAAAATCAATCAATCAATCAATCAATCAATCAAATCTTTAAAAAATATTCAGGGGGGGGAATCATAAACCAAATACTAAAGTCACTCAATTCACCATTACAAAACTGACTCTCACTCAGAGCCTATTCACTTTTATTTTAGAAAGAATCTGGAGCATGTGGGAGGCTCAATCCCTTAAGCATCTGATTCTTGATCACAGCACAGGTCTTTATCTCAGAATTGTGAGTTCAAGCCCCATGTTGGGTTGTAAGTTCAAGCCCAGCATGAAGTCTATGGATGGATGAATGGATAGATGGATGGATGGATGGAAGGAAGGAAGGAAGGAAGGAGGGAGGGAGGGAAGGAGAGGGAGGAACAAAGGGAGGGAGGGAGAGGGGGATGGAATGGGATGGGAGGGAAGGAGGGAGGAAAACAGAAGAAAAGAAAAAGAAAAGAAGAAAAGGAAGGAAGAAAGAAGGAGGGAGGGAGAGGGTGAGGAAGGAAGAAAGAAAAAGGGAGGGAAACAGAAGGAGAGAGGGATGGAGGGAGGAAGAAAAGAAAGAGAGAAAGAGAGAGAGAGAAAGAAAGAAGGAAAGAAGGAAAGAAGGAAAGAAAGAAAGAAAGAAAGAAAGAAAGGGAAGAAAGAAGGAAGGAAAAAATGAATCTAATACTCCTCTCCATTGCAGACTAGAAGCAAGAACTTAAAAGGGGTAGCTTCTAGACACAGGCATGCTGACAATTGTAATATTTGATAGTTGGCAGTCTGACAATGAAGGAAGCAGAAAAGTATTAAAAGCAGTCACAAATGAGAGATATGGTTAATTATTTACACAAAATCGAGATCAATTACCTTCATTAAAAATCATTAAATTATCTTAATGCTTTATTTTCATTCTCTAATAATTTTGTTCCTGTAACAGAATTTCATACTGAGCAATTCAAGCCAACAAATGGCGGCCTAAAAATGTACTGAAAAGCCAACCTTTCCATGATTTTCTGATCAATTTTAGATGTCACAGCCTTTTACTTATTTCTCATTATAACATGTGGTTGCACTTACACTAGACATCTATAATATTTGCTTGAAAAGAGCTGAATGAAGGCTATTGTGCAACTATACTATCTTCCTTGTAATGCTGTAATCACATTTTTGCAAGAAAAGAACAAATTTTTAAATAACAATGTTTAAAGGCATATATAGTCTAAGAGAAAATCTCTTCTAAAATTTACTAGACAGAGTTCTTGCCAACACAGTTCTCTTCTCACTGATTTCATATCACACAAACTGGTGTAAGTGAGCATATAAAAATGGAAATTGCTTCAAGGCTGAATACAATCATGATATAGCAGTCATACTTTGTTGCATTTCTTTATTAACCATTAACCCACAAGAAACTGAAAATGTGCTAAAATCTAGCCTAGGATCTGTCTTCATACCTTGGGCTGCCAGACTCATGTCCAAACGTGTCGGGAGAAACAGACGAGGATGGTATCATTATGTGCAAATCTGGAGTTCCTTTCTGATACCACATGTTGTAATGCCTAAAAACACAGGGGAATGATAATCATAACCAATTTCTGAGTACTTACTATGCCCAGGCTCTGTTCTAAACTTGTTCCTTAAATTAACCTGAATAAAAAAAAAACAACCCTATTAGACAGGGCAATTATATCTTATCTAAATACGAAGCAAATGTGGCTAAGAGATTAAGTAATTGACCATAATCACAAAGCTGGAAAACACAGCCTAAGTTCAAAAGCACATCCATCAGATGGAAATTCTTTGGTACCTCAATTAAAATTTCCCCTTCTACTAATTAGTTACTACACCTTTCAACCAAATTCTAAGATTTGTTTTATTATCACAGAGTTGACAAGATGACATACCACTAGCATTTCCCAAAGTATTACTCTGTGCCACTCTAGTTTTACAAATAGGATAAAGGACAGCAAAGCAGAATTCTAAAACACACCACCAACAACCTGAAGCACACTCTCTGCTCTTCAGGAAAATATCAACTGTTTACATCCTTGAGAAGGCAAATATAGCCACATCACTGCTCTTGAGATATGGTTTATGGTCATCCTCATTGTGTTACCCAGGATTCTTTTGGTTGCAAAAGGCAGAAACCAACTCAACTAACTTAAGCTAATATAACTTAAGCTAATGTAATATTAAGGGTTTGCTACTAGCTTCCGGTGAAGCTAGATATAGATACTCAAGCAATGTAGTTTATATACTCTCCATCTCCCAGCTTGGCTTACCTCATGTTGCTTCACTCTCAGGCTGAGCTCAAGTGGTGGAAAAATAGCTATCAAAGGTATAGGTTTAGCAACCCCCACAAACAAAAGACAGTTTCTCTTTCTCCCTTGTTCCAGCACAAAGTCCTAAACTGATGTTTATGACTGTGACTGCACTGCCTGGATCACAGTCTCTATGAACTCTCTTTGAACTAGTCTCTGTGGCCAGGGCATACGTTGCTCTCAACTTTCATGTACCAACCACTGGCTCTAGAGTAAGGTTCAACTCCAGCTGAACCATAGGCATCAACTGAGTCAATGAAAGACAGTAGTTCCCTGAAGAGGATCTTTTTACTTCAATTTAGGGAAATGGATGTTGAACATCGATAAACCACAGATGTCCATTATATCTACCCTGGCATTCCAGAAGAATAGTTTCCATCTTGTCATTCCACTTGAAGAAGATTTTGAGGGGTGCCTGGTTGGCTCAGTTGGTTAAGCCACTGCCTTCAGCTCAGGTCATGATCCCAGAGACCCAGGATCGAGCCCCACATGGGGCTGCCTGCTCGGCGGGAAGCCTGCTTCTCCCGCTCTCACTCCCCCTGCTTGTGTTCCCTCTCTGGCTGTGTTTCTCTCTGTCAAATAAATAAAAATCTTAAAAAAAAAAAAAGAAGAAGAAGAAGATTTTGAGTTCTTCATCAAAATGACCTCCCTACAATGAATTAATTATAGTGAGCCAAAGCAAGAGTGAGCTGAGAAACATTAGCAAGATGTAACGATATCATATCAATGCTGGTGTGCAGTCACAGCAGCAGCAGTGGCAGCAAACTTAGCCAACTATGGCAGTCAGAGGTGATGAGGCTATTTGGAAAAAGGCAAACTAGCAGAGGGTAGAGAGGTACTGCTTCTAAATACTTTGCCACACCACAGTCAAGAGGATCAAATTCATATGGATGATGTTTATTGTGAAAGTAACTGCAAGTAATGCATGCCTCAGACTTTGTAGTTTTGCAAACAGGCAGAGAACAATGTTGTTAGCATTAATACCTCTAAATGCCACGAACGCTATTGGAAATAAAATTTGAAAGAGCTTCAATATTCTCCTGCACACAAAAGTTATTCTAATTTTTTTAAAGACTTTATTTATTTATTTGACAGAGTGAAACACAGCCAGAGAGGGAACACAGCAGAGGGACTGAGAGCAGGAGAAGCAGGCCTCCCGCCGAGCAGGGAGCCCGATGTGGGGCTCGATCCCAGGTCTCCAGGATCATGACCTGAGCCGAAGGCAGTCGCTTAACCAACTGAGCCACCCAGGCGCCCCAAGTTATTCTAATTTTATCCAATTTGTCTTGCTGCATAGGTTTCCATTCATTGCAGTCATCTGATTTAGGTGGTTCTCTTCTTATAAATACATTTTGTTAAGAAGTTTCATTTGTTCCTGGGTCTTGGCACAAAAAAAAGAAAAAGAAGAAGAAGTAGTAGTTTCATTTGTGGGGGGTACCTGGGTGGCTCAGTTGGTTGAGCAGCTGCCTTCAGCTCAGGTCATGATCTTGGGACTCCTGGGATCGAAACCCATGTCTGAGTAGGGAGCCTGCTTCTCCCTCTTCCACTCTCCCTGCTTGTGTTCCCTCTCTCGCTGTGTCACTCTCTGTCAAATAAATACAATCTTAAAAAAAAAAAAAAAAGAAGGGGCGCCTGGCTGGCTCAGTTGGTTAAGCGACTGCCTTCAGCTCAGGTCATGATCTCAGAGATCCGGGATGGAAACCCACATCAGGCTCCCTGCTCGGTGAGAGGCCTGCTTCTCCCTCTCTCACTCCCCCTGCTTGTGTTCCCTCTCTCGCTCCGTCAAATAAATAAATAAATAAATAAATAAATAATAGGTAAATAAATAAGAAGAAGTTTCATTTGTGAAGATTTATGAAGAAGAAGGAGGAGGAAGAGAAGAAGAAGAAGAAGAAGAAGAAGAAGAAGAAGAAGAAGAAGAAGAAGAAGAAGAAGAAGAAGAAGAATAGTAGTAGTAGTTGTTTCATTTGTAAGTCAGTGCTTTTAAAGTTTGAGCTTTTTCCCATTGAAAATATATCACAGATGGTGACTGGGTTCCAAGACTGGCCCATTAGTACCAATCAAGTAATCTGAATGTGCTCGATTAATGTGCCTAGCACATTATAAATACCACATCAGGTTTCCTGCTCAGAGGGAAGCCTGTTTTTCCCTCTCCTATTCACCCTGCTTGCTGTCTCTTTCTGTGTCAAATAAACACACACAAAAAAAATCGTTTAAAAATTATAGATATTATTGGGGCGCCTGGGTGGCTCAGTTGGTTAAATGACTGCCTTCGGCTCAGGTCATGATCCCGGAGACCTGAGATCAAGTCCCACATGGGGCTCCCTGCTCAGCGGGAAGCCTGCTTCTCCCTCTCTCACTCCCCTGCTTGTGTTCTCTCTCTGGCTGTGTTTCTCTCTATCAAATAAATAAATAAAATCTTTAAAAAAATTATAGATATTATTATTAGTTAAAATATGGTAGGATGAACAAAATAATCAAAATTATTTTTTAAAATACTGAAAGCTAAACTAATGAGCATTTACAAAAACGACAGGAACACTCAATGCATTACTATGAGATAACTATTTGTTTTAATTCCTAATTCCACTTCAAATAAGAAGGTATTTAATATTTTTCACCTTAACAATGGTTTATGATTGCTAAAAAATGTGAAGAATTATCTAAATAAGTTTCAGAACATAACACTATTTAAATTATATTAAAATTAAATTTTGGGATTCTATGTAGTTGCAAAACTGAATCAAATATTTTGAGTATGACTAGATCCATACAGCTGGGAATATTTAATGAATTGCCTTTTATTTACAAAGAACTTTTCATAATTTCTCTTTCCACATGCTTACACCCAATCCAATTCCATTTATAAATTGAGGACACAATATATTACTATTACCAAAAAAAGAACTGTAATGGGGACATAGCCATAATTGAATTTACATCTTAATTATTTACAGTCTTCTCTTTTCAGCCTGAATATTCTATGCCTCAGAGCTGTTTTATAGACAAAATAACATCCAGGATTAGTAATGTAGATACTCTTTTGACATAAGTGACAAGTTCCTTTTTGTAACACATAACTTCTCAGTAAAACTTACTTCATCTAAGAATTAATTCCACAGATCCATTAGAGAATAATCTGATGCAAATTTTGATGTTTTTAAAATTACTTCAATGCTAAAGATATCTAACTGCTATCATTTATCTGACCGTTTTTGCTTTAATGACAGTTCAGGAGAGAACTTCTTAAATCAAATGTCTTTAATAAATAAATATAGATAATCATGGGTGTCTAAAAAAATTCCACGAATTTATATCAGTACACTGCCTCATTAGGGTTTAGACTGCTACTTTCCAAGTATCTGACATACTGCCACATACAAGAAGAGATGAAATAGAGACGTGAGGGCTCATGAGCCTGGGTGACTCAGTCTATTAAGCATCTGCCTTCAGCTTGGGTTATGATCTCAGGGTCCTGAGATGGAGCCCTGGGTCAGGGTCCCTGCTCAGCAAGGAGTCTGCTTCTCCCTCTCCCTCTGTTACTCCTTCCCCCGGCTCATGTGCTCTCTCTCACTCTATCTCAGATAAATAAAACATTTAAAAAAGAAGAAGAAGAAGAAATACAGATATCAGATTGACTAAACTTTGCTTCACTTTTTCATTTTTTCAACAACTAGTTATTGAGCACCTATTACATGTTAGGCATATTTCTAGGTTCTAAGAGGAGACAGGTATAAACAAGATAAAGTCCCTATCCTACATGGAACTTAATCTTGCTTGAGAAAGACAAATGATAATTATTATTCCTCTAGTGAAGAAAAAGTAAAGCAGGGCAAGGATAAGGTTTGGGGAGAAGAACAGCAATTAGTGAAGTCTTGTCTGAATAAATGACACTTTAGACTTAAATAAGAAAGTAAACCATACAAAAATTAGAGAAAATAAGGAAGTGCAAAGGTCCTGAGGTGGAACAATCTCACTGTGTTAAAGAACAGCAAGACCACAGTGGCTAGAACAAAGTGAGCAGGCAAGAAAGAGAATGATAAAAATGAAGTCACAGAAGCAGAGAAAGCCAGAGGTCACAGAAGTAGGGAGGGCCAGATCCTATAGAGTGCGCAGGTCACAGTAAGGAGTTTGGGTTTATTTTACTTGCAATGGAAAGCCACAGGATGGTTGGGAATAAGAGAATGACATGATAGGAAGTATGGAAAAGAGGCTCTACGGAGGCGAGGAAACCATTTCAGTCTGTGCAGGGTCTGATACTATTAAACAATTATAAAATTGACTCTCTACTGCTAAATTTCTTTTTTTTTTTAAGATTTTATTCATTTGACAGAAAGAGACATAGCGAGAGAGGAAACACAAGAGGGGGAGTGAGGGACGGAGAAGCAGGCTCCCTGCCCAGCGGGAAGCCTGCTTCTCCGTCCCTCACTCCCCCTCTTGTGTTTCCTCTCTCGCTATGTCTCTTTCTGTCAAATAAATAAATAAAATCTTTAAAAAATAATAATAAAAAAATAATAAAATTTGTTGCAAACATAAAAACACCTATTTAGCTGGAGTGGAACAGACGTAGCTAGAGAACATACCTGAAACTGCTTACCTGAAGGCTTACCTCAAGCACCAATTTAGAGGTTCTTTATGAATGGTAAGTTAGAGAAAAATGTAAAGGGGCGGATTATTATAAAATACATATAACACCTTGCCTCCCTTCCTCTCCCCCTATGTACAAGCCTGGCTCCTGGGTGCTATTATAAATAGAAAAGCATGATGGGTACCACAGGAAATAAATACTTCCTTCTAAAGTAAAAGGCTGCCATCTTGAGGATTCACAGAACAAAAATAACATAAAAAAACAAATAAACAAACAAAATCCTGTTTCTGTTTGTCATTTCTATATGTAAGGTATTTGATTTGGGAGGGAAATTATAAAGACCATTAATTTAAAAGAATCAAGACGTAGTCTAACTAGTCACACTCTCTTGTTTTGCTAGATCCAACCTGTGCACTACTAAGTAGAACCTGTTTTCAGTTGATTTTGAAAACTTTTTAGTGGGCCTTAAGTTCATTAAAGGTAGAGAGTGTATGTTTGTTTCATATTTTTTTCCCTCCTCTGTAGGAACTAACACTAGGCCTAGTACCTTTTTGAATGATAAATCTTCTGCATCCCTTTCATGATGCTGGATGTATTCAAGTTTTTTTATTCATTTGATTTTGGTAATTTATATTCTTCTAGGAAAGCAGCAATTTCCCAGATTTTTAAACTGTCAGATTTATACATAATATTCTTTCACAAAAGTTTTAGTCTCAAAAAAAATTTTTTTAAGTTTTAGTTTCTCACCTACCCATTGATATATATTTATTCTTTTTCTTTTTTTACTTTCTCCTTTTATTGTAGGATTTTGAGCAGAAGAATGATAAACTTGGACTCTATTCCCAGGAAGACAATCATGATAATGTATCGAATGGATTAAATGGGAGAAGACATGGGAACACCATTTAGGAGACAACTATGCCATCTCAAATTATTGATGTCTAGAGTCTGAGCCAGGAATAAACAGACTTAATGGATTCCACAAAATAAATCAGTAGGAACTCATTACTACTGATATGTGTTTATAAGAGAAAGGAAAAGGTTAACATGATCTGCAGTTTCTAGCCTAGGATGATTGGAATGTCCTTAACCAAGATGGGGAGAGTAATGATTTTCTCTGAGAACATTTGAGTTTCAAGAGATAGAAGGATAGCCTTATGAAAATGTCCAATCAGTTTGGACCTATAAATACAAATCAAAGCTAGGGATTATAGCTGAAGCTGTAAGAATACATGAGATCAGCTGAAAAAAACAGAGAGAGATAGAAAAAAGTGAGTGTATTAAGATGTGAATAATTGAGAATTTTTTTTGATAACTTACACCTTAGGGCATCTGAATAAAATCACAGAGCAGTAAATGAGCTCATAAAGAGTGGGGAGGAATGCAGTGTGGTGGAGAGTTCAAGATGGCGGAAGGCCAGGTGACCGCATGTCGGGGAGTTCCCTGAAGAAAGCTGAATTCCAGCAAAAAAAAAAACACTACAGGACCACTGTGAACACCCAGGAAATCAGCCTGAAATGTGATATTTCGCACTTTTGGATCACCACGGGAGACAAGGACCATCGGCAAAAAGGTAGAAACAAGTAAGAGGGACCGGAGGCTTGCCCCCAGAGACAGGGGAGTGGGGGAGGAAGTCCGCAGAGCTGAACCATTGAAAGCAAATTCCCCAAAACGAAAGTGCTCTGTGAGTGAGGAATAACAGCAGATTACGGCCTGAATCGGGGCGAGACAGAAAAGGGAACACAGTGGAGCCCGCGGCAAGGCAAGGAGACTTTTAAAATTTCTTTTTTCCGCTGCTGGCGCCAGCGCCGCCGCCATTACCGCCGCCGCCACCCCCACAGCTGCTGCGAGAGGGGCGGGCATGGATTCTATTTTTACGCCGCTGCCTTTCTCTCCCGTTTCTCTCCACCCCGTGGGCCACGCAGACCCCCCCAGGGAAGGCAATTTTACAGACTTGCGTGGTACCGGAGAGGCCGCGGGTCCCAGGGCACAGACAAGGTCGCGCGATCCAAAAGGAGTTGTGGCTTTGAGGTGCGGGAGTGAAGCGACAAGCGGGGGCGGGGGCAGAAATCAATCCAGCGTCTGCACCAGCCCGGCTGTGACAGGCTGCCAACCAGGAGGCTGGAAAGAGCCCCTCCCTGTGTAGAGGCTCGCTCTGAGAGGGAGGTCTGGGCGCAGACATCCTGCTCCGACTTGATTTCCTCAACTGCTGAAAAAAGATGCAAAAGAACAACACTCCGGTACCAGAGAATTGTAACCTGATGAGTTGGTTACCATGGAGACCAGCCTCGAGCAAGGGGGCGGAGAGACGCAGCCCAGGTAGAAGAGACCGAAAACAGCCCCGCAGACCCCGCCCCCAGAAAGCAAGCCAGAAGCTCAGGAAGACAACACTCCAATGCGAAACCCCAAATGGGGAGGCTGGGTGAACATGGCGGCGGCCACCGGGCGCTTCTTAAATTCTGCTGCATGAAAGAATGGGTGAATGGTCCTGGTGGCAGGAAGTGTGGACAGATGGATCCACGGAAGCATTGGGAAAAGTGTCCCAGAGAAGGGAACAAAGAATACGAGATGGAGAGGCTGGGAGCCAGGAGAGCGCCTCCAGACCAGGTTGTTCACCAGAAATAGAAGCCACTCTGCCAGGAGGAGCGCAAAGAGTTCCACAATAACTTCGCTATACAGCTCTCTGCAACTGCACTTCACACACAGAACAGTTCCTGCTGCTGTCCGCTGGCTTCCGTTAGCAGTCTTAGTTCCAGAAAGAAAGAATGTTTAACTTTGCATCAACAGGCAAAGAATAATTAAAATATAATTGAAAGCATGAATTCTGGGGTGGGCGCCCCCGAGCGTGTGGGCGCCCCCGTGCGTGTGGGCGTCCCCGTGCGTGTGGGCTCCCCCGAGCGTGTGGGCTCCCCCGAACGTGAGCGTTCCCCCGAGCGTGTGGGTTCCCCCGTGCGTGCGGGCGCCCCGGAGCGTGTGGGCTCCCCCCGTGTGTGTGGGCACCCCCATGCGTGTGGGCGCCCCCGTGCGTGTGGGTTCCCCTGAGCGTGTGGGCGCCCCCCTGCGTGTGGGTGCCCCCGAGCGTGTGGGTGCCCTTGTGCGTGTTAAGATGTGGTACATATATACAATGGAATACTACGCCTGCATCAGAAAGGACAAATATCCAATTTTTGTAGCAACATGGACTGGACTGGAAGAGATTATGCTGAGTGAAATAAGCCAAGTAGAGAAAGTCAAGTATCGTATGGTTTCACTTACTTGCAGTGCATGAGGGGTAACCTGGAGAACAGTGGGAGAAGGAAAATAAATGGGAACTAGGGTAATCCAGGGAGGGAGACGAAACAACAGAGACTTTGGACACAGAAACAAACTGAGGGACTTGGAGGGAGGGGGGTGGGGGGATGGGAGAGCCTGGTGGTGGGTACTGGGGACACCTAAAGCGTGGAGCACTGGGTGTGGGGAATGGGGAATGAATCTTGGAACACTGGGAAAAAAAATTTAGTAACAATATAAAAAAAAAAATCACAGAGCACACAGAAAAGACAAAAAAGTACAGAATTTTAAGGAAGAAGTTTAGAAACAGCATAGCAGAAAAGATGTAACATATTAAAATGATGATCTGACTACACAAAAAGAAACTT